>JAQQPU010025278.1:783-12124 GCA_029168905.1 Artemia sp. Kazakhstan ARC1039
GGGCATATAAGGTTTTTATTGTACCCAAAACGAACAGAAATTACAATAAATAACCGAGTCAAACTCAAAACGAGCAGAAACATGAGTAGGGCTCAAAACCCCTATGCCATCCCAAGGCCAGAACATAATTTGCCCTTTCCTGAAAAAAAAAAACAAAAAATGAATGTATATTGTCAGTTTAATATACCTATACTGATATTTAGTAATCAAAATGTTAATATTATTTGATTTATTAAAGTTATAAAAGTAAAAACATTTATATTTTTTCAGTAAAGTGCAAATTACGTTCTGGCCTCGGGATGGCATAGTTTGTTTGAGCCCTACTCATGATAATTTCTGCTCGTTTTTTAGTTTGATTCGGTTATTTGTTGTAATTCTGTTCGTTTTGGGTTTCATTTATTTATAGATGCTGTTTTGTGGTAGTTTCACGCTTGGTAGATGATTTTATTTTATTTTTGCTCATTTTTGGTTTAATTGAGTTCTTTGCTTTTCTTTGAAAAACTCATTTTGTGGAAAAGTTTTTTTAATTAATTTATATTCGTTCTATATTGCCATAGTCTTTTTAGGGGAATTTAAAACTAAGTCAACACTGTGTGTATCAGTGGTTGTCAAAACGGCGTCTGTGCAGTATCATAGGCAGCGCAATGGCGCTGCCTAAGTAAAGAACGATATTGACACAATGTATTATTTTTTAAACTTAAAAAAGAAACTTAAAAAAGGGCTCATTCGATTGGAAATTAGAAGGGCTTGTGCCCTTTTTAATTGTCGAAAGTGATTGGAGGATAACTAACACCCCTGGCCCACCCACAATTTCCCCAAACACATCCAATTAAAATTTTGAGATAGCCATTTTGTTCGACGTAGTTAAAAAGTCTGGAAATTATGTTTTTGGGGATGACACTCCCCCGCAGGCGTCAGGGTAAGGGTTGTAAGTTATGTCCTTGGGGCATATAAGGTTTTTTTTTATTATCATAGATAATAAAAAAATCTTGTCTTGTGGAAAAGTTTTTTTAATTAATCTCAGGAATATCCAAGGGTAATACGTAGGAACTTTCAGGGCATATTATTGAGGATATTGAACTAAATAAAAAAGACACTATGTGCATCCAAAGTTGTCAAAAGCGCGTATCTGCGATACTCCATGAACGGCTAGAGTTATTAAGCTAAAACTTTCAGGGTATGTTGGGGAGGATCTTGAACTAAATTAAAAGAAACTGTGTATTCTGATCGTCGAACAGACATGTCTTCAATATATGTAGAATGGCTAAGGTTATTAAATTGAAACTTTCATGGCATTTTAAGGCTATGTTGAGCTAAATTAAATGACACTATGTGCATCCAGTTGGCCAAAAGGACTTATCTGCACTATGCTAGGAACGACTAGGGGTATTAAGTTGAAAATTTGAATGCATGTTGAGGGGGATGTTGAACTAATTCAAGAGACCCTTTGTGCATCCAAGGTTGTCAAAAGTGTGTATCTTTGATATCTCAGGAACAGCTGAGGGAATTAAGTTGAAACTTTCAGTGTATGTCGATAGCGGTTGTCGATTGATATTTTTCTATACTCAAGGTTCTAACATGATCGGGTTCACAATTCTTTTATCCCCTTCAAGCCCAAAGATTACGCAGATTTTCAATTTTGAATAATATTACCTGTACCCATCCATTCAAAGTTCTGTACAAATATTATTACGATTTGTTGCAATTTTTTCAAAAATATAAATGGTAAGGCAGAATCTTAGTTTTAAGGAGAAAAAAAAAAGATTGAAAAATATTCTTTTGTTAACCGATAAAAAAAATATGTCGATTAAAAACGAACAGAAATTAATTTAGAAAAACTTCTTCTATAAGAAAAGTAAAGAGATAGATTGAAACAAAGACGAGCAGAAACAAATTCAAATACCAAGTCAAGCTTAAAAAGAACATAAATCGCTATCAACAGGTAAATAAACCTCTAAACAAACAAAAATCACAATAAATAACCAAGTAAAACTTAAAACGAATATAAATTACCACAAACAGTAGTAGGTCTAATACCCCACACGCCGTCTAAAGACCAGAACGGCATTAGCTATAACTTTTAGTTATAACGAATTATATCAAACAGTTCGTGGTAACGAACTGTAAGTAAGGAGCGACCCGGCTCAATGGTAACCGAAACTCCAGAAAACGGGTTTTTGATACCAATAGATGCATCAAAAGAATCAGATTTCAATGCTGATTTCAAATATATAACTTTCATCAAGTTTAGTGCTACCCATCAAAAGTTACGCGCCTGAGAAAATTTGGCTGATTTTCAAAAATAGGAGGAAAGACCCCCTAAAAGTTATAGAACCTTAATGAAAATCGCACCATTATATTCAGCGTATCAGAGAACCCTACTATAGAGGTTTCAAGCTCCTATCTACAAAAATGTGGAATTTTGCATTTTTTTACCAGAAGAAAGATCACGGATGCGTGTTTGTTTTTTTGTTTTTTTTCCCAGGGGTGATCGTATCGACCCAGTGGTCCTAGAATATCGTGGGAGGGCTCATTGGAACGGAAATTAAAAGTTCTAGTGCCCTTTTTAAGTGACCAAAAAAAATGGAGGGCAACTAGGCCCCCTCCCACGCTCATTTTTGCCCAAAGTCATCCGATCAAAATTTTGAGATAGCCATTTTGTTCAGCATGGTCCAAAATATGATAAATATGTCTTTTAGGATGACTTAATCCCCCGAAGTCCCCGGGGGGAGGGCTAAAAGTTATGAACTTTACCCAATGTTAACATATAGTATTGGTTATTGGGAAGTATACAGACGTTTTCAGGAGGGTTTTTTCTGGTAGTGAGGGGGTGGGTGGGTCGGGGGTTATGTTGTAGGATCTGTCCATGAAGGAAGTTTTCATGTGGGAAGGGAAATTGCCATGAAGGGGGCGCCGGACTTGCCAGCATTATTTATTGGTTATTGGGAAGTATACAGACATTTTCAGGAAGGATTTTTTTCTGGAGGAGGGGGTTACTCGGGATAATCTTTCCGTGGAGGTAGTTTCTTTGGCGTAGGGGACATTTCTATGAAGGGGGCGCCGGATTTCCAAGCATTATTTAAAAAACGATCAGAAATTAAATTAAAAAAAACAAGTTTTTTTCAACTGAAAATAAGAAGCAACATTAGAACTTAAAATGAACAGAAATTATAACGTATATGAGGGGGTTCTCCCCCAAGTCAATACTTCGCTCTTTACGCTACAGTTTTTTTTAGTGCTTTCAAAAGAGCTATCTATTCTAACTAAACGGCCTTTGTGATTCATGGGTTTGTGAATTAAATTTATTTTTAACTTTTAACGTAAAGAGCGAGGTATTGACTATGGGGAGAACCCCCTCATATACATAATAACATATACGTAATAAAAAAAAAAAAAACAAGCGATACGGCTCAATAGTGATCGAAACTTTTAAAAACGGGATTTTGATGTCAATAAATGTATCAAAAGAATGGGTTTATAATGCTGATTCTAAATATATAAATTTTATTAAGTTTAGTATTACTCATCAAAGGCTACGAGCCTGAGAAAATTTACCCGATTTTTTAAAGAGGGGGGAAACATCCCCTACAAGTGAAAGAATTTTAATGAAAATCACACAGTCAGATTCAGCGTATCAGAAAACCCTATTACATAGGTTTCAAGCTCATATCTACAAAAATCTGCAACTTTGTATTTTTTGCTAGAAGAAAAATATACGAATATAGAAGTTAGTTACGTAAGTTAATTTGTAAATTACGTCATAACCAAATTTAGAGACATCCATTTAGAAAAAGAAAAGTAAAATTTTTATGCAAATTTTGTTTACTTATTCAATGACGGTGAGCCAAAATAAAAGTTGCATTAACTAAAAAACGATCAGAAATTAAATAAAAAAAACAAGTTTTTTAAACTGAAAGTAAGGAGCGACATTAAAACTTAAAACGAACAGAAATTATTCCGTATATGAAAGGGGCTGTCCCCTCCTCAACGCCTCGCTCTTTACGCTAAAGTTTGACTTTGTCTCATAACTTTATTTTTTAAAACTTTAAAAAACTTTAAAACTTTAGCGTAAAGAGCGAAGCGTTGAGGAGGGGACAGTCCCTTTCATATACGGAATAATTTCTTTTCGTTTTAAGTTTTAATGTCGCTCCTTATTTTCAGTTTAAAAAACTTGTTTTTTTTTATTTAATTCAGACACAAAAAGAGCGGGGTTTGAGTGTGGCCTGAAATCTCATTCTTATAAAGGGGTCATTACTGCACGTTTTAAGGTTTTATGTTGCTAATTGATGATAGAAATGCTGACAGGGAGCTTAGACAAGATTCAAATTAAAGATTTTCGGTTTTTTTATACAAAGAGGAAGTTTAATTATATATATTCTATTTAAGGGTGAATGTGTGAAATTCTGCAATAAAAATCATGCTGCTTCTTGATTACTTCTTGTTTGTCAGGTCTTAGACATGCAAGGTCAAATCTAAGGGTTGATATAAAAGGTCCGAGATTAGAAAAGACCGAGCTCTTTTTATCAAGGATATGCTCAAAAAATGATTGTTCGAAAAAAATGTCGCCTTACCTGGTGAAAGTGAAAGAGGGAGGATGGAAAAATGAAGAGCTTCTATTTTGTTTAATAAATATTAGAAAAAAGGAATGTGTTTTTCTTGTAAATAATAATAAAATGTTATTTCTTTTGCGGCTTGTAGTTTGGAAAACAGTCTTTGCTAGTAATTTTAGGCACATAAGGGATGGAAAATGTCAAAGACTCTGGTTAGTTGTTACTTTTCAAAAATTAATTTCTCTTCATAATTCCACTATAAAACCTGGAAAACAAGTTTTCTTTTGTTTTTTTTTTTAATTAAAAGCTGTCAATCAAACAATTCGTGTAAACGAACTGTAAATAAAGAGTGACTCATACTAACAGGAATTAAACTGAAAAAAAAGAATTTTGTTGACAATATTCAGGTCAAAAGAATTGGCTTCTTATGCTGATTCAAATATGTAAAATTGATTAAATTTAAATTTATTCGCCAAAATATATGAACCTGAGAATGTTCGCGTAATTTGGCACAAATGGGACCCCTTTTAAAAAAGGGGGGCAGTCTTGATGGAGTTGCATCATTTAAATTCAGAGTATTAGAGTCCCGTTGCAGATGTTCCAAGATCCCTACGATCTACGGAGATGCCAGTTGTTTATGATTTCTGAAAAATTGGTTTCTACCCATAATTCAAACGTAAAACCAGGAACTGCCATTTTTTTTTTAATTTAGGTATTTTCCGCTTCTGCAGACGAATCAATAGTCATTCGAGATAGCGTTTGCCTGATTTTTCATGTGTGTTTATTTTTCTTGGCACTTTTAAGTAAGAATACTGATGAAAAAAATTAACCTAAAAATCCACCTGAGCTTTGGACACCAAAGTTTAAATGTTATTTTTAAAACTAAGTTTAGTGTATCTGGGGCTTTGAAAAAAAAAAAGAAAATATACCTAATTTTACCTCGTACTCTACTTGGAAAATGGAACGTTTTCTGTCGTTTTTCCTTTTTACAAAACTCATTTTATCTTAAAAATGAGCTAGGTTTTAGATAGTTCTGAGAAATTTCTTTTCAATGTGCTGTTTTAATGTCACGTTTGCATTATTAACTTGAAGCATACGTCTTTCATCAATGCCCGAAGCTCTTTTCTATGCCTACCCTAGTCGCGTTATCAAGAGCTCTGGTTCTTAGGGACTACCAGCCTTCACACCTGCGTACACCAAAAGAGAGAAGATGTCACTCCCAAAGTTTTGCCCGATGTATCCCTTCTCCGTCGAAAATTGAAAAAACCTAGCCTAAAAGAAGTTCTGTTGCTTATAGATCCTCTACTGGTTCTTTTTTTTCTTTTTTTTCACTCATACCAGCCTCACAAGTAGAAATTGTGCCGTTTCTCGTGGAGTACTGCTATGCAAAAACCGTGGTTGATTTAACATACGGATTGCCTGTATCCTTCTTAGTCTATATTCTGCTTCTAGGAATGTATGCGTACTTGTAATTTCTTCTTTACCTCAGGTTTTTAGGTGTGCGTTCTCTTAAAGTAGACCACATTTACTACCATAAGTTACCAACATTCAAAAAGGTGTCCGAAGGTGATCACAAAGTTTTTTAATGGGTGTTGCTTCAGAGATGTGCATTTTGAGCTCTAAGTGTCGGATTTTGGACACTTTTGATTTTTTTTTCATAGTATTTCTATAGAGTTGGAGGTCCTTTGGACCAACATTAGTAAGAAAAGACCCTCTTCTCAATCATGCGTATGAGCATTATTTACAATGTTTCTTCTTTTTCACTAACTAAACTTTGGCTATAATTTCAACTTTCTCTCCGAAGGGGAACTCATAGTTTTAGGTATGGTTTAGTAATGTTCTGTTTTTCCGGTTGATTTACCTTTTATTTACAGAGGGTGGTCTTTTGTTTTCTCTTTATCTGTATATACGGAAATGTGCCCCCTGGGTTCCGGTGGTTATTTAAATATTTCTATTTTCGCATCCACACCATACGGAATTATTATCTTTATAATTTTTTTTTTGTATTTTGCATGCAATATTTACGTCAGTTTTGTTGCTTTTTTTCAATTATGGGGATATTTTCAACTTCTGTTTTTCTTATGTTGACCAGAGTTGCCCCCCCCTCCAAAAAAAAAATTCAACGGAAAATGTGTGACCTGGACCCATTTACAAAAATCGCTTAATTTGTTATTCAAAATAATGGAGTCTGTCAATTAGACCCATTTGGATTCTGAGCAGCAACAAGGATATCAGATGTGACCCTCTTTCGATCACTCGCGGATCTATTTGCTGCAGTCAAAACTTCACCTTAAAGTCGGAATGCTGAAAGCGAAAATTGTACTATCCATTTCCGTGGTACCATCATCCCCTTGAATAACAATTCCGTGGTAATCCAGCAAAATTGAAACTTAGTTTAGTTTAAATATGCACTGTCCTGGATGTTAACTAGTCTTCTAAACTGCCACTTACCTTATGTGTCCTATTACTTTTATCCTTCTTATATCTGTTGGATTTAATCGAAATACATTTATTCAGTGTTTCAACATAGCAGCTTGATTTAATTCTTCACCCAACTACTCATCGCCAAGCTCATCCTGCGTTTGATAGAAACCAAATCAAATTTGCTTCAAACTAACGGTATGAACGCTATTAAAACACATATGGGTGTCCAGTATGAATAGCTTAACATAGATTCGTTTTTTTTTTTAATAACATAATTTGTGCGTGATAGTGAGAGTAGAAAGGCATAATTTAATTGTTTAACGGGTATCATTTTAAATGCTATTAATTTATGCTTCACTTACTTTATTATTGGAAAAAACTCATTGATTAGTTGTGTGTTAAAAGTCGGGTGCTCAGTCATGTGATGTGATGTTGATACACAGTACGTCAAAAAGTAAAAAGGAATTTTCCGATTTAGCCAATATTCTGTTTTGTAACCTATTAGGCATAATACGCGGGAGATACATGGTACCTATTTAGTTTGTATTTGGTTGATTTTTCGGATTAATCTGATATTTTTATCATGAATAATACTTTTGTATCTGTTTTCACTGTCTAATAAATGGACTTATCCCCATTTGAACCTTTATTTGTTCATCATAGAAAGACAATTTCGTATTGGAAAAGAATACCTAATTTAAGGTATTACGTCGAAAATACGTTTGTATTTATGGGAAGATTTGACCAATCAAATATATAACTATAAATTCAAAAAAATTCCTTTGCAATTAGAAGACGAAGAAGATGTTGCCACCGTCACTAGAAATTCAACTTACATTTAGGCAATATCAACGAAGAAAATTTACAATTCAAGACTTCAGATGAACCCAGTTATTGAACTCTCTCATACAAATCTAGTAAATGAACCGGAAGTTATTATTTTGTTCTGTATAAATATGTTAATTTTAATTTTAATGCTTTGGTATTCTGCTGATGACGATCGCTGTATATGTGATCGAAATATTCAGACTTCTGTATCTGTTTCCAATGTCTAATAAATGGACTAATCCCCATTTGAACGTTTATTTGTTCATCATAGAAAGGCAGTGTGGTCTTGAAAAAAACTAATTTAAGGTATTACGTCGAAAATATGAACAATACAATTTTTTTATTTATTGGAACCATTGAAAAAAAAAACTTTTTTTTCACCTCCTTTCAGAGCACGAAGTACGCAAATGGGAAATTTCGGCCTGTGGTTTCTCCTGAAATCTCGAAGTTTTTGCTGTAATTTCTAATACTTTTCAACCCCCCCCCCCCTCCCCGAAACGAATTCTTGAGTGTGGACTTTATGAAGGGCTTTAGTACTTGATCTCTGGGTCATACTGATAGCACCGCATGTCCTCGCCTGCTTGTTGCAACGAGATCTTTGAATGTTCTGTTCTTTTCTACTCTTTAATCAAAGCTTTACCGCCTTGAATTTAAAGTTATTTTTGGTTTGTCTGTTAACTTTTGCCGCACAAATCACGTGTAAGTCTTTCTAAGCCCTTAATGCCCTGTCTTAATCCTCTCGTTTGAAACTTTGACGTCGTATCGCAGTAAAAAAACGCAGTAAATGTTTTTATGTGTGAGCTACACAATTGTATTGACTTAGGACTCCTGCGCCTGCCGCATGATTGGCGGCATAGAGAGTGTCGCAACTCGCGATGACCAAAATACAAGCTCATCCATAGCACAATATCTTTGATTGTATTCATCGGACTGAACTTGTGATTTAATTGAATGAAATTAATGGTATGTCGCTCTAATGCAAATTATATCTTATTAAACAAAGAATCTGTGGGGTGACTGGAAAGAGAAAGAAAATATCCATAGCATGTACCCTTTGTTTGAAGGCCGTTGAAAAGACGTTTTGCCCTGTTCCCTCGAACACAAAATTACAAGTCTCCTTATCCCCCCTCCGAAAAAAAAAGAAGAGGATAGTTTCACCTCAATTCCCTGACGTTGGATACAGGAGAATATACTTTTGATACAAAACAGGTTGTACTACAAAATAGTATATACTCACTAAACTGCGAATGAAATTCGTCACCTATTAATGAAAGCTGCTGACTTGTGCGATCTCTTCAAACTTATATGCATAACTCGCTTGCCTTCTGGGTTTCAGGTATAAAAAAAAATGAAGAAAAAGTAGAACATACGCCCCCTTTGGTATCGGGAACCAGCGGAATTCTTAAACTATAAAAAATATCCCGAGAATATGCTTGTTCTTTAGAGTTATACTTCAGCTACCTTTTGTATTACGCACGCGTGGGGTTATGTTACTCAGTTTTATTCTTATTTTAGAATTCTGTCTAAAAGCAAGTTTAATTTTAACTTTGGTTGCCCTAATGCAGTCTTTCCAGTATCACATCTGTAAAAAGTGATCCTGAACATATACTCCAAACATCTCTTTCTGTTGTTTTAGTTGTTGTTTTTTTCTTTCTTTTTTTACTACTCTTTCGTATAAATTTATTTTGTTTTGTGTCTAAAAAAAACATATACTAATTTAGGTACCCTATTAACTGAGGTATTACTTGCTCTCATCAACCCTTTATGTGCTCCGCCAGTTTGTAGAAAAACACTATTAAGATTATTAAACTGTGGCGCTAAGTGCTGTCATTTTCTTGCGGTTTACCGATTTTACAGGTGTTTCACCAAACTCTCATTCTAAATTGATGTAAATGATCAGCCACTCGGTAAAAATGGATCTCCACTCCCTCCACCAAGCATTTTGGGTGTTGATGTTCTATCTACTAGTATTTTATCATATACAAACTTCAGGGAGCTGGCGTTTTCCCCCGGGTAATTCACCCCCCCCCCCATGAAAATTTCCTCATACGTAAAATTGATTAGCCGCAGAGAAAGTACAAAATAGGTACACGAAGGGGATCTTGAGGATGAGGAAGGGGCAGTCCCCCTTCTATATGAATAAATTCTGCTAATTTTGCTAATGTTACTCTTTACTTTCAAAATAACCGCGTAAACTAGAAATATTCCCAGAAATCAAAGAGGGATTAAATATCAATTTCCAACTACACCCCTGCTCCCTCCTTAGAACTAATTCTGTATTTTACCTGAAGGCTCAATGAGAGTTACGGCTTAAGGAGGTTTTTGCATTAAAATGCACCTTTTGAGGCATCTGCCCTCCTTCAAAGTTTATTTGACCAGCCTTCCCATAAAAACCTTATATCTTAACAATGGGCAACTTGCATAGTTTACAGTCCTTGCCCCGGGGGCTGGAAAGGGTTTTGTCAGACCCGGAGGCATGGTTATTTTGAACAAAATTGCTATCTCAAAATTTTGATCGGATGCGTACGGGGAAAATAGAAGAGAATAATTCAGGGGGAATATTCCGGGGGGGGGGCTAGATCACAAACTTCAATAGATTATAACCTAAGTTCTTAATAGCTAGACAACTCTGTTGACGGAAATTAAAGATTCAGTTTAAATACAGTCCAAAAGTACCACCAATTTGTGTGATTTATGCCTATGTATAGATATTTTATTATAATTTTGCAATCTTTCAGGTGTCGAAGGAGGTGAAACAGCTTGTAAGTTAGCCAGAAAATGGGCTTACAATGTCAAAAAAATTCCCAATAATCAGGCAAAAATCATTTTTGCCGAGGGAAACTTTTGGGGTAGGACTTTGGCGGCTATATCTAGCTCAACGGATCCAAGCAGCTATGAAGGCTTTGGTCCCTTCTTACCCGGATACGAAATAGTTCCCTATAACGATCTTGCTGCCCTTGAAGTAAGTAAAACATTCGAGTATTGGAGTGGGCATTACTTAGTGTACACTACATATGCTGAACCATTTAGTGATAGCTTCTGTGTCTATGAAAAATAATGAGAATAGTGACCTGCATCGCAAAAAGACAATTTCGACATGGTGATGGGCCAAAATGGGGTGTTACTGAATGTTCTATGTCGTAGCAGCAGTTGAGTTTAGTGTAGAAAGGCGCGTATCCATGATTTTTTGGAGGGAGTTGCCCAATATCTTAAAAATGCAAGTTTCATGCAAAACCTAGCAAAGTTTGATGTGAAACAGATTCTATCTCAGTAATCACGAGTCCCACTTTGATAGTATCGGTGGGTGGATTGGGAAATGTTCTTCTAAAGTTAATATATTGAACAAAAAAGTATTTTGTCTACAATCCAAATTCGTGAAACCTAGTTTTCGGGTAATTATTCTATTACAAATTTTGATAGTTGCCCTACTTATTCTGAGAAAAATTTTATGTGGCCTACAACTCCTTTTGCTATTATTGCTTTTGTTTGTGTTTTTTTTTTAAGTTAGGTTCAGTAAATAATCAGTTCTTCATTCATAG
>JAQQPU010025280.1:0-12122 GCA_029168905.1 Artemia sp. Kazakhstan ARC1039
ACTTATGATTGGATATGTTTGGGAAAATGGTAGGCGTGAGAGGGGGGTTAGCTGCCCTCCAATCACTTTCGACTGTTAAAAAGGGCACTAGCCCTTTCAATTTCCAATTAATTGAGCCCTTTTGAAGTTTCTATGACAACGCTTTCTATAAAAAACCCTATATGCCCTAGGGCATAACTTACAACCATTGCCCTGAGGGCTCTGAGGAGGTTATCATCCTCAAAGACCTAATTTCCAAAACTTTCAACTGCGTTGGACAAAATAAATATCTCAAAATTTTGATTGCATGTGTTTCGGGACATTTTGGGCGTGAGAGGCAGTTAGTTACGCTCCAATCACTTTCAACTATTAAAAAGGACACTAGCCATTTCAATTTCCAAGTCAATGAGCCCTTTTTGAAGTTTTTACGACAACACTTTCTATAAAAACCTTTTATGCCCTTTGGGCATAACTTACAACCATTGCTTTGAGGGCTGTGGGGGGTTTGTCATCCTCAATGACCTGATTTCCAGAAATTTCATCTATGTTGAACAAAATGGCTATCTCAAAATTTTTATTGGATGTGTTTTGGGAAAAGTGGCAGCGAGAGGGGGTTTAGTTGCCCTCCAATCACTTTTGACTATTAAAAAAGGCACTAGCCCTTTGAATTTTTAATTGAATGAACCTTTGTTGAAGTTTCTACGACAACGCTTTCAATAAAACCGTCTATGCCCCCAAGGCCCAAATTACAACCCTTGCATTGAAGACTGTGGGGGGAGTGTCCTCCTCAATGACCTAATTTCCAGAACTTTCAACTTCGTTGAACAAAATGGCTATCTCAAAATTTTGATTGGATGTGTTTTGGGAAATTTTGGCTGTGAGAGGGGGGTTAGTTGCCTTCCAATCACTTTTGACTATTAAAAAGGGCACTGGACCTTTGAATTTCCAATTGAATGAGCCCTTTTTGAAGTTTCTACGACAACGCTTTCTATAAAACTTTCTGTGCCCCCATGGCAAAAATTACAAGCCTTGCCCAGAAGACTGTGGGGGGAGTGTCCTCCTCAAAGACATAATTTATACATCTTTCAACTACGTTGAACAAAATGGCTATCTCAAAATTTTGATTGGATGTGTTTGGGGAAATGATGGGTGTTAGTTGCCTTCCAATCACTTTCGACTATTAAAAAGGGCACAAGCCATTCCAATATCCAATTGAATGAGCCCTTTTCGAAGTGCCCTGGTCTAAGACCAACCAAAAAAAAAAAAAAAAAATAATACATTGTACCAACATCGTTGTTTTCTTAGCGCTATTGCGCTAAGAAAACAACGCTATTGTGCTGCCTATGAAAACTTTTCTTTTCAATCTTAGCGAATTGATTAGCCAATAAGCACACATAATAAGTTTTGAAATTTAACTTCGATGGTTTAGGTGGCGGGCTTATGCTCCCTGTGTCTGCACAAAGCTGCCACTCGTTTGGTATGTTCAAAAATTATGTTAGAGAATTTCTAGCTAGTAATTAAGTTTTTTTCCGGTTTCTACTGTAGTTGATGTTTTTGGATTGAGTTGGAAATTAATTTGAGTTGGTGAAATCATGCACTACCCCCTGCCTAGCTTGTCATTTTAGGGATTATTAAGGTGGGCGACTGGATTTTTTTTTGGATTTTTTTTTATTTTTTTTTGTGTGTTGGAATTTTTTCTCTCCCCTGTTCTTTCCCGGCCAAGGAGCCTTATGGGGGAGATTGTGTTGATGTAGTTTTTGTTTATGATTTTTTATTGTTGAATAAAGAACACAGAACTAGTGCTTAAAAACGGGCCTATTTAAAGAAAAAAAATTACGTCGTTTTTCCTCCCATCATTTGCATCTATTTTAGTATCAAGTAAATGAAGAAACGCGTTGCTTCATCGTGTGTGAGTCTGTTATTGTTAAACAGGAAGGAGGAATTAGTATTTAGTATCTATGACACGTGTAGAATTACAAAGAATCTCTTCATATGTTACGGACAAATAGAAATTACAACAGTGGCAATTTCGGCATCAGTGTGCAATTAGGCCTATTGAGAAGGAAAGTTGTTAAGAAAACTTCATTTTATGTAGAAAAATTGTTAGTCATTCGTAAAAGCACATCACTTTACTTTACCTCCTACCTCCCCCCCCCCTAAGCCTAACGTACAAATATACAGCCCTTATATATTTCACTGAATTTTTGCTTTTCTTGATTTCATCAACGTTGCTTCAATTTACGGGTATTAAGTTGAAATAAAAGAGCGACGCGCAGCAAATGTATGAGAAATATATAATTTTGGCTATATATTTGCACATTAAAGGGGGAGGGGGTTCTGTAAAGTTAAGAACTTTCCGGAATGAGTTCCTACAATTGTTCTGCGTATTATGAAGTTAGAACTGATTTCTCAACATCTTTCCTTCTCAACAGTCCTAATTGTTCGCTAATACCAAATTTTGTCCAAAAGTGAGTTTCCTTTATAGGGGAAGGGGTGGAAGATAAATAGTCGAAACAAATTCTAGGGCCCGGTAAACCTAGAAATAGGTTTGTGTTGACTACAATTATTCTGCATTTTATGAAGTAAGAATTTTTTTTTAACAAGTTTTCGTCTCAGCCACTATTCTAGGCTTATACCCTAATTTTATGTTTTTTTGTATGGTTAAACTCGCGTTTATGATAATTCATCCTTATTCCTCTGATAATCTTATATATAACATTAGGATATATAGGCAATCAGGGTAAAAAGAAACCTAAAACAATGAAATTCTTGCTTTATGATATGCAGCATATATACATTAATCAGGATATGATGTTCCCTTCTATTATTATTTCTATTTTTAAGTCATTAAAAAGAGTATTTTTCTATAAGGGCTATCTATATCAGGGCTATCTATATATAAGGGCTATCTATATCATATGCGTCTATCAGGGGTGGGGGTTTATTGTCAGGGTAACGACTAATATGTTGGGTAAAGTTCTACTTTAGCTACTTTTGGCTATCTTGAAAATGTGTTAGGTTAGGAAAATGAAACCTTCAGGAATGGGTCTAGAGCCTAAAGTATGTCCTAAAAAGGTATTTTGAAGTACCTACCTCTACTCCCTCTCCCTCTAGAGGGCCCTGCCTTTTGATAACCTTTAAAAATATGTGTGTCAAAATTTCAATAGGTATAGACCTGTCATGTAGGCAAACATCAGGACCTTCTAGAGGGAAAAGGACTGGAGGTAGGTACTTCAAAATACTTTCCCGGGGCATATTTCAGGCTGTAGACCCATCCCCGAAAGTTTTATTTAAGGAATCTAATGGTATCATTTTCATTTCATGTTTGTTTTGTATATAGCCTAGGGCTATTATAGGGGGTTGGAGGTTGGGACGAGTTGTAAGAACTTGAGCAACATAAGATTAGCAATATAAAAATCTTTCTTTGTTTTTGCACAAAGAAAACCGATTAAACAATTGCGGAACATCCATATCCATTTTCTTAATGAAGCTGAGGCTTTAACACTAAAAAGGCCGCAGTAACAGATCCTTAAAATTATACAAATTTAAGGTTGGTATTAGTAGTCATTAAAGTAATTCTTTTTAACAAAATATACAGGAGCGACCCAACCCTTTATTAATCAATCAACGAAGCAGTGGCGGATCCAGGGGGGGCGAGGCTCCCCCCTAGCGTAGTCTAAAGTAGTGTAATTACTTAATTAACTCAAGTTTGCGTTGATTAGACTTTCTCCTAACGCAAGTTTATCGGATCAACCTATTTTGCGCCCCCCCCCCCCCCAAACAGTTTTTTTTCGGATCAACCTATTTTGCCCCCTCCCCGCTAAAAAAAATCGTGGATCCACCCCTGCAACGAGGCTTGTTTAAGAATGAATAATGCTAGACCAAATCTTGGTTGCCATTAGATGTCATGTTTATCTGTGATAATGTTAACCAAATTCCAAAATTAAACATAGAATTTTTATTAAGTAATGTATTACCTTCAGACATTGTCCCTTGCTTTGTATAAACACTAAGATGTGTTCCAACTTCAGCTTAATAATGATATGAGTGTGAATCATAATCTAACCGATTGCGTTTGCCTTACGTTTACATGTTTACTCGGCAGATGAAAATTAGTAGAAGTATTGCTGTATAGTGAAGAAGAAAGATGAAAGAGATGGAAGTTGAGATCTGCTGGTTTATTTTCTCGAAGTGGTATATTTTCTCAACTAATTCAAAATAAAGAAAAAGGACACAATTTTGCTTAGTGAAATTGCTGTTTTGACAAGGGTGACAGTGAAGTTTCATCCAGGGGGGGGGGGGCTGTACGTTATCCCAGATATAGGGGAAATATTTAAGGCGTTTTTTTCCTACAGAACTGTCATATTTTGGTCAGTTAGGGACAGAGGTGTCCTCCTTGCCTTTCTCTGCTGGCTTATTAATGCTTGAAGACAAAGAGGAAACAAAACCAGTATTGTGTCGTCTCACATCCTTATTCAGCCACAACTTCCGATGAGTATGGCGAAGGGGATTTGCATAGATAATGGTTGCAGCGGCAGCTGCAAACTAGTGAAGAGCGAACCACAGCCCATAGTAACCAAAAGTTAAAAAACGTGCTTTCAAAAAAAACTGTCTAGTGAGAAAAAATCGCCATTTGACAGAATCAGGAATCAGGCAGAAGTACGCTTCGAAGGAGGAAACCAAGACCGCTGGTGAAGACGCCCTGCTGATCATATACGGTTCGTCGAAAGGAGGGAACTTGAACAAACTCCGTAGAGAAGTATTAGAAAAGAAAGTGACAACGGCAAACTCTTTTATTTACCCAGGACATCTGCTACCAACTTCTGATGCAGCCAAGTTTCATAGCTATAGAGTTTTTTTTTTTTTATCAAGTTCAGGTATGGACCGGGGAGCCTGATCCGGAACTGAAGGCCGAGGAATGGGGATGGAAGAATAAAGATGACTTCTTGTACCCATTAACAACTGACCTCCCACCAGCCCCGCGTATGCTCTTAAAGATCGTGAAGTGCTCCTGTCGTGTACAGTGTAGCTCAGCGAGATGTAGCTGAGCTTGAACCTGCTGAGTAGCTGAGCTGAGTTTCCTTGCATGAACCTGCAAGGAAACAATGTGTTCCAACTCCTCAAAAATCAACAGTAACAATGATGAAGAGAACCTAGAACCCTAGTCGTTAATCCATTCCAAATGAAGAAGTTGTGAAACTAGTCGGAATCTGAATCTCTATTTTGTATTTTTTTTATAAGATTGATTCTATTTAATAGACTGTGAAGATTAGACACTATGGGTTAACCCTAAATAGTATACGAAGAGTGTTTTAAGTGTGATTTACGATACTGACCACTGAAAACCAGTTCGGTTTGTAATTCACTTTCCCTAACTGTTTTCTAAAAAAATGTGGATCAGTCATTAATGATTACGATTTTTTTTATGGTTCGGTGAACGACCTATTTGATTCTATTTTCAGTCTCAGTTCGTGATTCTACGTCAGAACGACACTTTCATTCAAGAAAATCGGGCTACAAGGAAAATTGTATTTTTTAGACGAAAAAAGTCCATAAAATACAGTTACTTTTTGTATGGTGCTTCTTACACTAAATCCGACTTCGTTTTCGGTCTCGCCATGTTATTTTGGGTTAGTATCATACTTCAGTTCAAGAAAAGCCGGTGTCCACGAAAATTGCGATTTTTATTCGAATAACGGAAAACAATAGCACTAAAAGCCAAAAAACGGTTATTTTGCGTCAACTCAGAATAAGCGAAGATGGATATGTTGTTCAGTTTTTTTTTCTACAAGATGGTGTAAAAATCATTTCTGTTGCAATTTGTTTCGGGTCGAGCTCTTTCTGGAGCTCATTTTCCTGTACTATTAGAAGTAAAAGTTTATTGCGAAAAGAAATTTATGGTGATTTCGAAAAAGAGCCTGAAGCCCCTTGAAAATGGCGTCAAATCGAAATAAAAAGTTCACCATTGGAATCAGCATGGTCAAAAACCTTTTGTAGGATAGTTACAGTCCCCCACCTTGAACACCAAGGAAAATGACTTTTTTGCATGGGAAGCACTGATCTGTCTCCCTTTTTTTCTTTCTTTTTTTCTAGAAGGGCTAGGGGGTGGCCAGAGCATCATAGAGAGGTGTGTAATTGCTCATTCGAAAGGTAATTAAATTTGTAAGTGCCCTTTTTAGGTGACCAAAAATATTGGTGGCAAATAGCCCCCCCCCTCCCTAGGCCGTTCTGGCTAAGTGGACGTGCGCTGGGCTGAGAATCCGTGAATTCGGGTTCGATCCCTGGTGTGGTCAGTTTCTTAGTTTGGGACGCGGGTCAGTGGTGTGACCGTGTAAGCTTAGCCAGAGTTAACCCAGCTCTAAATGGGTACCTGGAGAAATCTGGGGAAGGTAAAACAGGAAGGGTTTGCGAAAGCATAGGTTGGCTGGCCCCCAGCCCCCCATTGCACTTCCTGGCTGAAGGGCCACGAAACGGAGATCAGCACCGCCGGTTTGGACCTTAAGGGTCTAGTGCCGCATCCTTTACCTTTTTACCTTTACCCCCTCCCTACAGGCCCCCTCCCCCCAACAAGTCCTATAAAAATTTTGAGATAGCCATTTTGTTTAACATAGTTCAAAGGTCCAATATATATGGTTCCGATGATGATATGACCCTCCATAGTCCCTGGGGAAGAGCTTATGTGGTCGATATCGTGCGTACGGTATCGTGCGTATTGGTATCGCATGTATCGTATCGGGAACATTAGTATCCGCTGTTGTTTTTTTTCAGTCATTTTCTAGGATCATTAATTCAAAACATGTCCCGGCGAGGTATCACGGTAGCAGCGACAGCTGCAACCTTGTAAAGAGTGAACCACAGCCCATAGTAACAAAAAAAAAACACGTTTTGAAAAAAACTGCCTAGTGAAAAAAATTTCCATCTGGCACTGACTCAGGAATATTAATTATTATTTCGGTTTGTCTCAAAAGTAAAAGTTTATAGCGAAAAGAAATTTATGGTGGTTTAGAAAAAAAGCCTCAAACCCACTCGAAAATGGCTTCAGATCAAAATGAAAAGTGTACTATTGGAATCAAAATGGTCAAAACCTTGTACAAGGAAGTTACAGTCCCCCTCCCTGAACAACAAAGAAAATCACTTTTGCATCGGTAGCACTGATCTGTCTCCCGTTTTTTTTTTTTTTTTGTTTTTTTTTCAACAGCTCTAGCGGGCTACTACAACATCATAGAGAGATTTTTAATGGCTCATTCAAAAGCTGATTCTCATATCTACGTGCTTTTTATAAATTCTGCCATATGCAAGTGCTATATGACACTTAAATGGCACTTTTTGTGCTATTTCTCAAAAGAATTCACCGTAAATAGCCTATACCAATCAACGCGGTTTGAACTTCAAGAGTAGTTTGAAGTTTCTTGAACATCATTTTAAATTTGACTATAGGACCAGAGAAAGGGACTACAATTCCAAGAAAAATCCTCTCCATACGTAAAATTGACCATCCCAAGAGGAAGAATGCCAAATAAAAAAGATTTTGTTGAATATTTCAGGGTATATCGTCCCAAAATTTGTCTTCCCACTGAAGCTTCTTTGATCCCTGCTGAAAATTTTCTTTGGACAATTCCAAGCAAAATCCTCTCCATACGTATTATTGACCCTCCCAAGAGGAAGAATGCCAACTAAAAAGGATTTTGTTGAAGATTTCAGGGTATGTCTTCCTTCAAAAACTCCGGGTTGCTACAGGATTATTTAAAAAATAGGACGTTAGCCCAATAAGTTTTATCAAACAGTTCATAGTGTTACACTGTAATTAAGGAGCGATTCAGCTAAATTGTAACCAAAAATCAAAAATGGAATTTTGATAACAATTGATAAGAATTGTGTTTTTATGCAGATTGCAAATATATAAATTTCATTGCGTTTAATATCTACTCACCAAAGGCTCTAAGCCTCAGAAGAAAAAGGGATTTTGATGGATTAAGAGATTTTGAAAACAGTTAGCCTGATTTTCTAAAAAGGAAGAAATACCCCCCAAAAAGTCAATAAATCTTAATATAAATCAGACCTTCAGATTCAGCGTATCAGAAATGTTATTGTGGGGGTTATGATCTCCTATTTGCACAAATGTGGAATTGTATATTTTTGCCAGAAGACTGATTACGGATGCGTTTCTACTTGTTGTTTTTTTTGTTTTAGTTTCCTTTTTAAGAGACCGTAGAGATTGGAGGGCAACTGAACCTCCTCCCAATACCTAACTGGTCTCTTATTTTGTTTTCGAATGTTATGATTTGAGATCAATTTGACAAAAAAAAATCATCTCCTTCAGTTACCTGCAAACGTATAACACAGAAGTAGATTTAGTGTTAAGACCTTCAAACGACGAAGCGACGATTTTGCCTAGGGGGCATTCAGTTCAGAGAGAGAAGACATTCTGATTCAGAGAGATCAAGAGAGAAGACAGTTTGATTGTGATGGTAGGCATTCAGTTTAGTATATTAATATTGATAATTTGTGTCTTATGTTTCCCAAAATGTTTAAGATAGTTTATTTTTATAAATAAAAAAATTTGGAAAAATTCTACGGTACTATTCTATTAGCTGTAAACCATGCAAGAAGTGAAGTTTGGTTAAGGCTAATGAAATAAAACAAAATAGGATAAAAATATAATAGTTTAGAAACAAAATTTGGATATATATTAGTACATTAGGGGGGCGGGGAGTAAAGCATAGTATATATTAAACACGCAACCTAACTTAGGTACCTTTATTCCCCCTAAACCCCAAAAAACTAAACTTTAAATAATGTAAACATAGTTAGAAACCACTGTTTGCAATCCAATTCTCTGTTGAAAGAACCTGTTTGAAGGGGGATCGGGGGTAAGGCATAGCATATATTAAATACCTAACCAAACCTAGGTACCTTTTTTTCCCCTAAACCCCAAACAACAATAGTTTAAATATTGTAAACTCAATAACAAACCACGCTTTGCAATCCATTTCTCTATTGAATGAAAGAAACCTGTTTCGAAAGAAACTCGCATCTTCCCTATATAATATAGCGCGCGTGTTCCATATAGTACATAAGTACCAAAGTATGTTCCGAGAAGGTAGTTTTAAGTACCTACCTCCACTCCTTCTCCCTCTAGATGGTCCTTAAATTTGCCTAAATGACAGGTCTATGCTTATTGAAATTTTGACAAAACAACATTTTACCTTAATTTTCAGTTATCAGTTTCTTTTTCTCAATGTTTAGTTCCGAAAATGCAATTCCTGTTATTTGAGTAGAATTTTAAGCCATATCAATGTTTTTTTCTTCAAAATTTAGGAAATGTATTTGCATGTCCTTAAAACTTTATAAATTGGGATTAAGCAAAGTTGTGAAGCTGAAAACAGTTTTGTTGTACTATATCTAAGCAGAAGATCTATTTTGAAAGGTTTCAATTTTATAACACACAGATTTGATAGGTGGCGAACAAGCGATTTGATGAGAGATATGATGAGTCTGTCAAAGGTATTCAGAAAAGATAGATCGTGGCATTATTATTGCAACCGTTCAGCTCTGGAGGTAGAAAATAGGGAGGAAGTCTTTCTTTTATTTGAGCCTTGATTTGATTTCAGCTTCATTTCAGGTCCGTCTGTCACTGTTTTCCTGATTGAAAGATATTTCTTACTCAAGTGTCTTCTGCGGCCTGCTACTACGCCATTGATTTACCGATTTCCACCAGGAGAAAATGCAGGCGTTGAGAGGTGTCATATTATCTGGAAGAAATTTTTTGTTGTAATTTTCTGTTCTTGTAAAATAAATGAGATAATTTAGTTTGATATTTATTGATGCTTCAGCAAGAAGAAAGGGAATCTGAATCCAGAGTACTAGATATTATACTGTAGACCTTGGAAATTGAACAACGCTAGTGATGGAAATCCAATAAGAGAACGGGAAATCCAGCAAACAAGATGGAAATTCAATAAGGATCTTAAAATCCAACATGTTGTTTTGTCAACAAATTGAAAATTTAATTCGGGTATGGGAATTCAACATTTTTGTTTCTCAACAAATTGGAAATTCCAAAATGACCATGGAATTCCAAAATGGTCTCCAATATTTAATTTCAGCTGTCGGAATTCCAATTTTGTTGTAGATAAACATTAAAAACAATTTTTGTTGAATCTCAAACAAATTTTTTTTACAGTGTGGGGCTATTGGGCTAGCAGAACTTATAAAAGTGATGTTTAATGACTTATTTGAAAGCTATTGCTCTTATATACGTTTTTTTTAATTTTACATTCGTAAGTGCGATATAGCACTAAAAAAACTTATGGTGCCGCTTCTGTGGCACCTAAAGTTTTAAAGCTCTGAAGTACAAAACAGGTATCATTGTAATAGTTATGTTCCAGAACCCTTAACTGGACGTTCACAAGAACTCCTCCAATACATTCCCCACCCAGCCCCCATAGTAAGTTTCATAAATAGTCTGCTCATCAGTAGGCTACTGAAACATTAGTAGTTTACTACACCGTCGTAGATAGATGTTTAATGGCTCAATTACAAGCTATTGCTTATATTTACTAGGTTTTTAAAAATTCTACCATCTATTAGATTTCACAGATTTTAATGTTAACTAGTTTCTGAGGAGAACTTGCAATGCACTCTTTGTCATGATTGAAGCATTAGCTACAACATAGCAAAGAGCAAACCATAGCGCATAGTAGCTAAAAGTTAAAAAAGTTAAAACGGTCGTTTTTTCTTCTTTATTCCGGGCCTTGCGGGTTGCTAGAACATCCTAGAGATATGCTTATGAGCTTATTCAAAAGCTATTTCTCATGTGTACGTGGTTTATATAAATTTTGCCGTGTGCAAGTGCCATATGGTACGAAAATGGCACTTTTTATGCTGTTTCTCGAGGGATGGGGCTAGCGGGCTACCAGAACATCTTAGATAGATTTTTGAAAGCTCATATGAAAATATTGCTCATATTTACGTTCTTCCTATAAATTCCACTATCTGTAAGTTTCAAATAGCACTAAAAACGGCACTTTTGGTGCCATGTCTCAAGTAGAAAAGCTAGGGCGAGTGGGCTACTAGAACGTTTTAGAGTGATGTTTACTTTTTTGGTGCCACTTCTTAAGTGGAAAATCTTGGAAGCATAAAACAGTATCATTGTAATAAGTATGGGCCAAAACCGTAACTGGAAGTTTGCAAAAACACCTCCTGCAACTTCCTCCTCCAGTCCCCCTTAATAAGCTAAACAATTAATGTCTGACAGACACCAATATATTAAATTGCATTATTAGAGGCGTGGTTCTGTCAGTACAGCGATAGACTTCAAATTAGATTATCATGCGTTCGATTCCAGCTTGGATTTTTTTTTCAATCATGGTTTGTCCCTTCTTATGATTACTTTTCAGATAATCTACTATTTCTGTAAGCGTGATGCACTCATTTTATAAGGCATATCCCGGAAAGACAGATTTTAAACCTATTACTCATATCTACGTGCTTTTTATCAATTTTACCGTCCAAAAGGGCCATATAGCACTAAAAACGGAAATTTTGGTACCACTTCTTAAGTGGAAGAGTTTGGAAGGTTGAAACGGTACCATTGCAATAATTATGATCCAAAGCCCTTAACTGGAGGTTTGTAAGATCCCCTCACATATACTCCCCCTCTAGACACTCTTAGTAAGTTGCATAAATCAACTGGTCATATTAAAAGTAAAAGGTTATTTTCAAAACAAATTAACTAAAACTAAAAACTTTTCAACTCAACATCTACCAAAAATTAATCTAGATTAATCAACAGTTTTGAATTGAACCTTCAAACTTCACTCTGTTATAGAATAGAATAGAATATGATTTATTGGGTAAAATAGCCCAAAAGCTAGCATAAGCACGTCAGAATTACCATAACAAAACAAATGTTATGTGAGTAGAAGGCTATCTTATACTCCAGGACGACACCCGTGCTGCCACCTATAATTTTTTTACATAATTTATGCATGTTTTTATGGTTTTTGTCAGTGAGAATTTGAAAAACAGGAACTTTGTCACATTTATGGATGTTTTTATGGTTTTTGTCAGTGAGAATTTGAAAAAACAGGAACTTTGTCACATTTATGTCTGTTTTCTTGGATGTTTTATGGATTTTGTCA
>JAQQPU010025281.1:1124-12120 GCA_029168905.1 Artemia sp. Kazakhstan ARC1039
CTAACCAAACTCCGCTGACGAACTTTTCCAAAATAAAACCCCCCCCATTAGACAGGGAAAATTCACATGCGCACTGAATACTAACGGGACAATGTTATTGATCCACTAACGGGACAAAATCACAGTGAATGTAAGGAAATTTTTGTCTAGATTCGTGGTGGAAATCAGACGGAGAATTCTAATGTATCATGAAGGGAATTAAGAAACAATATGGCTTCTCTACTTTACGGTCAGATATAAATTAATATTCTTTCGAAGCCTTAATAGTATAACTAGAAACACCTTAGATAATTTTTCAGAAAATCAAACGAGATCAAGACAGATTGAATATATTTAACGTGGTAATGGTTTCCTGAGAATTTTAAATGTGACAGCGCAGGGATGCCAAAACAAAGGAACATTCAGAAATTACGTTTAGGGGATTATTTGGGCGAAACAAATTAATCTACATTTTAGGGATTATTAGGGCGAAACAAATAAATTGACATTTTGGAGGACGATTTGGGTCAAAACTCTGTGGTCGCTATAACAGACATGAGCACAATATGGGATGTGGACGATATAAAATATTGTTTTTAGCAATGGAGTATGCTAAAAAGTTGAAAGTAATAGAGCCATTGGTGTCAAGATGACCTTGTGAGTTGACCTAGCTTTACTTCCCAATTGTGTTCGGTATAATACAGAAATACCAATCGAGCAGTGTTGTCATTATAAAATATGTTATAAGATTCTAGTATACTAAAAAGTTGATACTAATAGAGATGTAGATAGCCAGAAAAGAATTTTAATGAGGGAATTCAGAACAATCCTTAGAAATCATAAGAAATCAAGTAGTGAGGTGATTATTGGTTTGAAGCATCAAGGATCTTAACCATCAGTGATTCTAAGCACCAAGGACCTCAACCTTCAAAGGCCCCCCTATCTCCAACCTCCAAGGGCCCCCTAATTTTCATATACTTTTATTGAAGTTTTTTTTGTTTTGTTTTTGTTATTTTTTAAAGATGATATTTTTTTCAACTTTTTTTTCCATGTCTTCGAATGAAATAAAACATACTTAAAACATTAAAAATTCACATTTAATATTTTCACAATTTGTTAGAATGATAACAATTTATCTGTTAGAAATAATAATTTTTCTGTCAATGATACCAAATTTTTCTTAGAAGTAACATTTTTTTCATCACAATTTTTTTCGTTTATGAAAACAAGTTTACTGTCAGAAGTAGCAAGTTTTCTTTAACACTAACAACTTTCCTCATCGGAGTAACAACTTTTTCCTTAATACTAACAAACTTTTACTTAACACACTCAAATTTCTCTTAGACGTAATAGATATTTTCTTAACAATAACAAATTTTTTTCTAATAACACCAACCTTTCCAACAATGATAATAAATTTCACTTAAAAGTAACAGGTATTTTCCTAACAGTCACAAATTTTTTCTAATAGCACTAACCTTTCTGTTAATGATAATAAATTTCTCTTAAAAGTAACAATTTTTCATCATTGATAACTAGTTATCACTTAGAAGTAACAAGTCTTCTGGCAATGATACTAAATTTTTTTAGAAGTAACAATTTTTTGCTTTGATAACAAGTTTTCTGTCAGAAGTTGCAAGTTTACCTTATCACTAACAAAATTTCTCCATCGAAGTAACAATAGTCCAAGACCCATGTCGATGCACGCGACAGCAGCCGTGCCCGCCGCAACGGTCCACTCCACTAATAATTGGGTACATTTTCGCATATTTTTTAAAATAAAGTTGGATTTTATTTGTTTTTAAGGTTAATTTTTTGAATATTTTTCTAATATTTTTTTTCACTTTATAGGTTAATTTAGTCTAGGTTATGCGCGCACGCGTAAATACTAGGTTACGCGCGCATGCGTAAATACTAGGTTACGCGCGCACGCGTAAATACTAGGTTACGCGCGTAATTGTTACTTCTAAGAAAAAATTGGTATCATTGATAGAAAACCTTTTACTTCTAGCAGATAACTTGTTATCAGTGAAGAAAAATTGACACTTTTAAGAGAAAATTGCTATCTTTGATGAAAAACTTGGTGCTATTAGAAGAAATTTGTTACTGTTAGGAAAAACTGTTACTTCCAAGAGAAATTTAAGAGAGTTAAGTAAAAGTTTGTTAGTATTAATGGAAAATATTGATGCTTTGAAAAGAAAGTTTGTTAATGTTAAGGAAATATTGCTACTTCTGTCAGAAAACTTGTTATCATAACGAAAAAATTGTTACTTCCAAAAAAAATTGTATCATTACAAGAAAACTTGTTACTTCTAATAGAAAACTAGTTATCAGTGATGAAAAATTATTACTTTTAAAAGAAATTTGTTAACATTGACGTAAAGGTTGGTGTTATTAGAAAAAATATGTTACTGTTAAGAAAAAACCTATTACTTCTAAGAGAAATTTAAGTATGTTAGGTAAAAGTTTGTTAGTATTAAGAAAGAAGTTGCTACTCTGATGAGAAAAATTGTTAGTGATAAGAAAAACTTGCTACTTCTGACAGATATTTTTTTATCATAAACGAAAAATTGTTACTTCTATGAGAAATTTTATATCTTTGACGGAAAACTTGGTGCTATTCGAAAAATTTGTTACTGCTAAGAAAAAAAACTGTTACTTCTAAGAGAAATTTAGGTTTTTTCAGTAAAAGTTTATTAGTATGAAGGAATAAGTTGTTACTTCGATGGAGAAAATTTGTTAGTGATAAGGAAAACTTGCTACTTCTGACAGAAAACTTGTTATCATAACGAATAAATTGTTACTTCTAAGAAAAAATTGGCATCATTGATAGAAAACTTGTTACTTCTACCAGATAACTTGTTATCAATGAAGAAAATTCGATACTCCTATGAGAAATTTGTTATCTTTGATGGAAAACTTGGTGCTATTAGAAGAAATTTTTTTCTGCTAAGAAAAAAAACTGTTACTTCTAAGAGAAATTTAAGTGTTTTAAGTAAAAGTTTAGTATTAAGGAATAAGTTGTTACTTGGATCGAGAAAATTTGTTAGTGATAAGGAAGACTTGCTACTTCTGACGGAAAACTTGTTATCATAACCAAAAAATTGTTACTTCTAAGAAAAAATTGGTGTCATTGATAGAAAACTTGTTACTTCTAGAAGATAACCTGTTATGAGTGAAG
Source organism: Artemia sp. Kazakhstan ARC1039 (assembly GCA_029168905.1). NCBI lineage: Eukaryota > Metazoa > Arthropoda > Branchiopoda > Anostraca > Artemiidae > Artemia > Artemia sp. Kazakhstan ARC1039. The sequence continues at coordinate 4,285 of JAQQPU010025281.1, forward strand.
AAAAATTGATACTTCTATGAGAATTTTGTTATCTTTGATGGAAAGCTTGGTGCTATTAGAAGAAATTTGTTACTGTTAAGAAAATACCTGTTACTTCTAAGAGAAATTTGAGCGTCTTAAGTAAAAGTTTGTTAGTATTAATGGAAAATATTGATGCTTCGAAGCGAAAGTTTGTTAGTGTTAAAAAAATATTGCTACTTCTGGCAGAAAACTTGTTATCATAACGAAAAAATTGTTACTTCTAAGAAAAAATTTGTATCTTTGAAAGAAAGCTTGTTATTTTTAACTGATAACTAGTTATCAATGATGAAAAATAGTTCATTTTAAGAGAAATTTGTTATCATTGACGGAAAGGTTGGTGTTATTAGAAAAAATATGTTACTGTTAAGAAAATACCTATTACTTCTAAGAGAATTTTGAGTGTGTTAAGTATATGTTTGTTAGTATTAAGGAAAAAATTGTTACTATGATGAGAAAATTTGTTAGTGATAATGAAAACTTGCTACTTCTGACAGAAAACTTTCTATCATAACGAAAAAATTGTTAATTCTATGAGAAATTTGTTATCTTTGACGGAAAACTTGCTGCTATTAGAAGAAATTTGTTACTGTTAAGAAAATAACTGTTACTTTGAAGTGAAATTTATTATCACTGACAGAAAGGTTGGTGTTATTAGAAAAAATTGTTATTGTTAAGAAAATATATACTACTTCTAAGAGAAATTTGAGTGTGTTAAGTAAACGTTTGTTAGTATTAAGGAAAAAGTTGTTACTCCGATGAGGAAATTTGTTAGTGTTAAGGAGAACTTGAAACTTTTGACAGAAAACTTGTTATCATAAACAAAAAAAATTGTTACTTCTATTAAAAATTTGGTATCTTTGACAGAAAACTTGTTACATCTAACTGATAACTAGTTATCATTGACGAAAAAATTTTTCTTTTAACAGAAATTTATTATCATTGGCGGAAAGGTTGGTGCTTTTAGAAAAATATGTTACTCTTAAGAAAATACTTATTTCTTCTAAGAGAAATTTGAGTGTGTTAAGTGAAATTTTGTTAGTATTAAGGGAAAATGTTGATGCTTCGAAGAGGAATTTGAGTTTGTTAAGTAAAAATTGGTTAGTATGGAATCATTGATAGAAAACTTGTTACTTCTAGCAGATAACTTACTATCAGTGACAAAAAAATTGATACTTATATGAGAAATTTGTTATCTTTGACGAAAAACTTGGTGCTATTAGAAGAAATTTGTTACTGTTAAGAAAAATACTGTTACTTCTAAGAGAAATTTGAGTGTGTTAAGTAAAAGTTTGTTAGTATTAATGGAAAATGTTGATACTTCGAAGAGAAAATTTGTTACTGTTAAGGAAATCTTGCTACTTCTGGCAAAAAACTTGTTATCATAATGAAAAAATTGTTACTTCTAAATACAAAATGTGGTATCATTGCCAGAAAACTTGTTACTTCTAACGGATAACTAGTTATCAATAATGAAAAATTGTTACTTTTAAGAAAAATTTATTATATTGACGGAAAGGTTGGTGTTATTAGAAAAAATATGTTAATGTTAAGATAATACCTTTTACTTCTAAGAGAAGTTTGAGTGTGTTCAGTAAACGTTTGTTAATATGAAGGAAAAAGTTGTTACTCTGATGAGAAAATTTGTTAGTGATAAGGAAAACTTGCTACTTCTGACTGAAAACTTGCTTTCATAAATGAAAAAAATTGTTACTTCTAAAAAAAAATTGGGTATTATTGCCAGAAAACTTGTTACTTTTAACTGATAACTAGTTATCAATGATGAAAACTTGTCACTTTTAAGAGAAATTTATTATCATTGACAGAAAGGTTGGATTTATTAGAAAAAATATGTTACTGTTAAGAAAATACCTATTACTTTTAAGAGAAATCTGAGTGTGTTAAGTAAAAGTTTGTTAGTATTAAAAAAAAGTTGTTACTCTGATGGAGAAAATTTGTTAGTGATAAGGAAAACTTGATACTCCTGACAGAAAACTTGTTATCATAGCGAAAAGATTGTTACTTCTATGAAAAATTTGGTATCTTTGACGGAAAACTTGGTGCTATTAGAAGAAATTTGTTACTGTTAAAAAATATCTGCTACTTCTAAGAGTAATTTAAGTGTTTTAAGTAAAAGTTTATTAGTATTAAGGAATAAGTTGTTACTTTGATGGAGAAAATCTGTTAGTGATAAGAAAAACATGCTACTTTCAGACAGAAAACTTGTAATCATAACGAAAAAATTGTTACTTCTAAGAAAAAAATTAGTATCATTGATAGAAAACTTGTTACTTCTAGAAAATAACTTGTTATCAGTGAAGAAAAATTTACACTTTTAAGAGAAATTTGTTATCTTTGATGAAAAACTTGGTGCTATTAGAAAAAATTTGTTACTGTTATGAAAAAAAATTGTTACTTCTAAGAGAAATTTAAGTGGGCTAATTAAAAGTTTGTTAATATTAATGGAAAATATTGATACTTTTAAGAGAAAGTTTGTTAGTGTTAAGGAAATATTACTACTTCTACCAGAAAACTTGTTATCATAACGAAAAAATTGTTACTTCTAAGAAAAATTTGTATCATTACCAGAAAACTTGTTATTTCTAACTGATAACTAGTTATCAATGATGAAAAATTGTTACTTTTAAGAGAAATTTATTAACATAGACGGAAAGGTTGGTTTTATTAGAAAAAATATATTACTGTTAAGAAAATACCAGTTACTTGTACGAGAAATTTGAGTGTTTTAAGTAAAAGTTTGTTAGTATTAATGAATAAGTTGTTACTCTGATGAGAAAATTTGTTAGTGATAAGGAAAACTTGCTACTTCTGACAGAAAACTTGTTATCGTAAACGAAAAATTTGTTTCTTCTAAGAGAAATTTGGTATCTTTGATGGAAAACTTGGTGCTATTAGAAGAAATTTGATACTGCTAAGAAAAAAAACTGTTACCTCTAAGAGAAATTTAAGTGTTTTAAGTAAAAGTTTATTAGTATTAAGGAATAAATTGTTACTTCGATGGAGAAAATTTTTTAGTGATAAGGAAAACTTGCTACTTCTGACAGAAAACTTGTTATCATAAAGAAAAAATTGTTACTTCAAAGAAAAAATTGGTATCATTGATAGAAAACTTTTTACTTCTAGCAGATAACTTGTTATCAGTGAATTGAGCGTGTTAGAAATTTGAGCGTGTTAAGTAAAAGTTTGTTAGAATTAATGGCAAATTTTGATGCTTCGAAGAAAAAGTTTGTTAGTGTTAAGGAAATATTGATACTTCTGGCAGAAAGCTTGTTATAATAACGAAAAAATTGTTACTTCTAAGAAACATTTTGTACCTTTGACAGAAAACTTGTTACTTCTAACTGATAACTAGTTATCATTGACGAAAAATTGTTTCTTTTAAGAGAAATTTATTATTATTGATGGAAAGGTTGGTGCTTTTAGAAAAATATGTTACTGTTGAGAAAATACCTATTTCTTCTAAGAGAAATTTGAATGTGTTAAGTAAAAGTTTGTTAGTATGAAGGGAAAATGTTGATGCTTCGAAGAGAAATTTGAGTGTGTTAAGTAAAAGCTTGTTAGTATTAAGGGAAAATGTTAATACTTCGAAAAGAAAATTTGTTAGTGTTAAGGAAATCTTCTGTCAGAAAACTTGTTATCATAATGAAAAAATTGTTACTTCTAGGAAAAATTTGGTATCATTGACAGAAAACTTATTACTTCTAACAGATAAATTGTTATCATTCTAACAAATTGTGCAAATATTAAATGTGAATTTCTTATGTTTTAAGTATGTTTTATCTCATTCAAAGAGATGTAAAAAAAGTTGAACAAAAATATCATCTTTACAAAAATAACAAAGTAAAACTTCAAAAAAAACTTCAAAAAAAGTATAAGAAAATGTGGGGGGAGCCTTGGAAGTTGGGAATAGGGGCTTCTTTTGAGGTTTAGGTCCTTGGTGCTAAGGGTCATTGATGGTTACGATCTTTGATGCTTCAAACCTATAATTACCTCACTACTTGATTTCTAAGGATTTCTAAGGATTGTTCTGAATTCCCTCATTAAAATTCTTTTCTTGCCATCTATATCTCTATTAGTATCAACTTTTCAGTATACTAGAATGTTAGAACATATTTTATAATGACAACACTGCTCGATTGGTATTTGGGTATTATACCGAACACAATTGGAAAATAAAGCTAGGTTAACTCACAAGGTCATCTTGACACCAATGGCTCTATTACTTTCAACTTTTTAGCATACTCCATTGCTAAAAACAATATTTTATATCGTCCACATCCCATATTGTGCACATGTCTATTATAGCGACCACAGAGTTTCACCCCAAATCATCCCCAAAAATGTCAATTAATTTGTTTCGCCCAAATAATCCTTAAATTGTTGATTAATTTGTTTCGCCCAAATAATCCCCTAAACGTAATTTCTGAATGTTCCTTTGTTTTGGCATCCCTGCGCTGTCACATTTAAAATTCCCAGGAAACCATTCCCACGTTTAATATATTCAATCTGTCTGGATCTCGTTTGAATTTCTGAAAAAATATCTAAGGTGTTCCTAGTTACACTATTAAGGCTTCAAAAGAATTTTAATTTATCTCTGATTGTAAAGTAGAGAAGCCATATTGTTTCTTAATTCCCCTCATGTTACATTAGAATTTCTCGTCTGATTTCCACCGCGAATCTAGACAAAAATTCCCTTATATTCACTGCGATCTTGTCCCGATAGTAGATGAATAACATTGTCCCGTTTGTATTCAGTGCACATGTTCGTTTTCCCCGAAGTATTTTTAAGTTCCTGATTGGCCTAGAAAGAGACACGCGATCTTGTACCCTTAGACTCGCTCTTATCTGGCAATGTTGTAAACTTCTGTTCGGATTGAATAGGCATAGAAACATCAAACAACATAACCATGAAACAACATCAAATCACATAACCAACAAACAATATAACTATCAATTCACATAACCAACAAACAATATAACCATGAAACTCTTATATGGCAATGATGTAAACTCCCGTTCTGGCCTTCTGATGCCCATATATGGAGTCCCCCCTGTGCTAGCCCTCCCATTCTTACTTCCTACCCCCCGTAATATGAAAATCTATAGCCCAAATTTATTTTTAAAGTAACAAAGAAACTAACCAAAAAACCGGTGTGTTCTCGAATTTCACACAGTGTAAACTTGAGTGAGTGGAATATAATACACAAGTACCAAAATTCCTTCCCCCAACGAGAATCAAAAAAATAAACTAAAATAAAATTTTCAAATTTGTAAAGCCTTATTTTCCACGAGGGGGTATTTACCAGGGGGTATTTTCCGCGGGGTATTTTCCGGATGGGGGGTATTTTCAGGGAAGGTATTTTCCTTGGGATGTTATTTCCCGGAGGGTTACGTTCTGAGGGGGGGAGGTAATTTTCCTAGGGGGAGGGGTGTCGCTGGGGGGCGGGGGTAAAAGCCAGCCATCCAAACTAGCAAGGCATAGTTTTACGGGATGTTCTATGGATATTAAACAAGAAAACTAATTTTTACGTCTTGGTCTAAATCTATATCAAGCAATCAAACAATCCTTACTGCAGGATGTTACTATTTTTTTCTTCATCCAGGTACACTTGAAGTATGTTTGAAGACTTAGGGATAGAGCATTTGAGAGGAGATAGAGCTTACAAAATAGATGAGACAATCGGGAAACTAAATGGAAAATTTAAAAAGGTGGAACATTTTTATTTATTTTTATTTTGTGTGTGTGTGTGTGTATCTGTGAGTCCTCAATGACCCTCTCCTATTTTTTGTTTTTATTTAATTCCATAAAACAATACTATACACATACAAAACCACTTTTTGATAGTTATTTTTTTATATTTACCAAAAAATTTAGCAGTTAAAATTTTTCATAACATTAGTTGACAACAGTCGGTACAGAATGGCTGTTTTAAACATTCTAAATAATTCAAGGTATTGAGGATACTAAGCTATTTTATCATTGTCAGGAAGCATCCCCTTTTTTGCGCCTAAAAGTAACAACATTTGCACTAGCTTTGATTTCCTATGGGAGTATATTCTTCTTAGTTGGTGGGACAATGCCGTTAGTGTTTAATTCTCTGATAGTTTTGCAAATCTGCTGCAAATATTCGACTGTTAGACCAATAAATTTCAAAAAGGGAATGACGCGGGACAGCAGGCTCTAGTTGTGACTCATTAAAATTTTGTATCCTTTCATATGGGATGCATCCAAGTTCATTTAGTAACTCAACATAAAAAACAATGCTAACTGTATTTGAGTGTCTTCGACAGTTTCAATTGACGTTAATAGTACTTTCCAATATCTTTTCAGAAAATCAACATCATTAAATTATTCCAGACTCATAAATAAACGTCTCTAGCCAATTATAAAATCCTGGAACCACTTTTATCTCAAGTACTGGATACACTAATTCAGAGGGTGATAGATAGCAGAGGAAGATCCCTTAGAAAGCAGAATAGCTAAATTAGCTATTCTTTATTAGAGTATGGTGATTAGTTCGCTTATTTATGATTTATTAGTAGTGGAAGCCCTGGCTATCCGAGGGGAAGTCCATACATGGGAGACAACTAGACTTCAGCCAGAACACCTAAAAATATTCTATGACGCTAAATCTATTCCTGTTACTAACGGGAGTCGAATTAAGGAGTCATTAAGAATAATCTGTTCTACATTGATAAATACAATGTGACAAAAATTCTATTTTTAATATATTTTCCTTGAATTTGAGCGTATAAATATAGGCTACAACTCAGAGGGATGTTTCACTTATAATTCTATTGTTGACTGAGCGATATATTATGGACGATCAAAATGGAGTTGACCAATTCTTCGATGTATGTTACTTTTTATAATTAATTGGTTTGTACATAATTAATTTAGATATTACCTTCTTTCTAAGCTATTATCCTCAAGTACTTCCTTTCTACTTTCTTTCTAGTATTTCCTAAGCTACTGACTTACTTTGAAGTTATCTGCTATCCTTCCAACTGTGTCTCTTGCTAACCTCGTATCAACTTCAATAGACCATGAAATGGGGTGAATTTTAAACTGTTTCACATTGTGGATTTTCGACAGATTCTATCCAAATATGTTTCAAACTAATTTAAATGCTTTTACGTAGACGTATTATAGAATATATATTAAAATTACAATGAGGGTTTTTAAATGATAAATATATTTAGTTAAGTAAGCATCTTTTTTATTATTCTTAGTAACGTGTAAGCTCTCCCATACATAGTGCAATCGGAATGGAGTTATATATCATTTTTCGTCATATATGCTCAAAAAATATAAATGGGGTGGTATTAATTGTGTTTCAACTTTCTTCTTTATAAGCTAATATCCTATAGTATCTTAATAACATACTGACTTTGTTTCAATTATTTATTAACAATACTCTGCTATTTTCCAAAACTGTTTTTAGCATAATCTTTGAATTAAAAACAGCCAAATGCCAACATTTTCCCATAGTCATAGAAAGTCTCTTAATGAAACACTGACCTGGCTTAACTTTGGCAAACGGTCAATAGCACACGCATATAGAAGAAGGCATTTAGCTGTTGTTTTGGCAATCTGGATTTTTTAACAGATTATACGCAAATTAGTTTCGAATTAAATGCTTTACGTAGACGTAAAAAAAATAAAAATTGGGGAAGAAGGGACATCCAGCTTATTAGGAATAAATTATCTGGAAACTAAAATATGATTTTGTACCATGAGCAAAATGCGATATATTTAAAATACCAAAATAAAGTTCCTTCTTTCTAAAGATAATT
>JAQQPU010025283.1:0-12119 GCA_029168905.1 Artemia sp. Kazakhstan ARC1039
GGGGGGGGGGAATCTTATACCCAAACACATGTTTATTGGGCCTTTTAACTATGATGAACAAAATGCCTAATGACTTTATCTTAGAACATCTGGCAGAAGTCAGCCTTTAAATATATCCAATCAAGCCTCCGTTTATCCAGTTTATTTTATTAACAAATATGTGGATTTCTATTTTATTAACAATTATTAACAATTATATGAAAATGTGCAGTGGGGAAATAGTCTTTCTTTCTCTGATGGACTTTCCTCCATAAACTTGACCATTTCAAATATTTTGCATCATGTGAAGACCCTGGCATGCCAACTGACACATAAGAAAATAATCTATTTGGCAGGACAACACCAAGTAAAACTATAGAGCGGAAGAGGTTTCTGTTTAAGAATGACAGTTGGTCTTTGCTTGGAGGTTCAACTCTTAAATGACAGCCGTCAATGGCACCTATGATGCCTGGTAGACGGCTTTTCTCACGAAATAGTTCAACAACTTCAGATGTATCTGGTTGCTGGGGCCACCTGATGTACTTTTTTACTCCATATTTCACAATAATATCAGTAACAAGAAAAATAGCTTTTCTTACTCCACATGTATGGCAACCGTTGAGGCAGCAAAACAGGCCATTTCCATATCCTGGAAGAAAAATGTCAATGAGAAACAAACATTTAAGCTGTGGTTTCACCTACCAGAATTTCTGGAATCTGGGCTTTTATATATTGGGTTGACTTTTTCTTTGCATACGTTCTGGAATGTGACATCAGACGAAAATCAACCTAAAAAAGGGAATTTAAAAGTCCAGATTCTTGGAGCTCAGTTACTGAAAAAAGATATTTTAGTTATGATAGAAACAAAAAAGAAGTGATATTGAGCTCCAAAAAGCGGGGATAAAAAGTTTACCTAGGAATTCTTTTTTTGGACTGGCTTCACTGACTCAAAACCCAGGATGAGGAAATTAAGGTAAATACATTGGCAGACAGTCTTGAGTCGAATGCAGTTATACCTAGAAGGATAGGATGGAATCAGCTTGGATCACGCAGTTTGTACCTAGAGATTTTAGAGGACCTTTGCATTTCAAAATACCTTGCTATACCAAGGATATACAACACCAGTGTATAAAGACACCCTGCTATAGCTAGGATTCAAGGTCCCTGAAATAGCAAGGTCCAATGAGATTTTTCAGTTCTTACCTAGGATCAAAAATTAAAACCACATAAAGAAGCCTTATACTTTCGTAATTATCAGTGTAAAGTTTCCAGTAAAAAAAAAAAAAAAAAAAAAAAAAAAAAAAAAAAGTAAAGGGTATACGCAGCCAAATCTTTATAACCTGAGTAGAGCATGGTCCAGCTTAAAACCATTCACTTCATCTAAGAGACTTTAGTATTGCGACCCAGTAGAAAAGTTTCTGGGAATCTGGAGAAAACTGTTCTTTGGCAGTCAAATAAAGTGCGAAAGAAGAAGAAGAAAACTGCCCTTAGAAGATGGACCAGTGATAGTCATATTTTTAATGATTTTATTACCCCAATGCACATAGCCGGTGCACACAGCCATCTGATGAACCATAAAGCAAATACTGTCGGTTCCAACAAAATACAATTGAAACAGGAAGAAATAAAATTAAAACAGCAGAAATTTTTGAATTCCAGCTTATTTTGTCCACCTTTGATGGGCCTTACAGTTTTTGTCTGATCCCTGACCATTTCTCTAATGTACAATCTCCCGCGGTGCAGAAAAAGGCATCTTCTATAGGTGAGGTATATATCTGTAGTCATAATTCCCTGTTCTCATTTCTAGGGTCTCTGGTTTGACTACTGGATATTAAAAAAACCATATTGCCTTACTCTTACTCGTTTTGGTGGATTTTCTGGTAGAATAGATGGAAATGCACTCCTAAATGTGTGTTGATGCAGAAATAACTATTTTATCAAGTTGAATAAAAAAGAGAAACAAACTAGCATTCAATAATTCATTACACTCTTCTTTATCACATTCTTGTTTCATGTAAATTGTTTTGTTTCTTTATTTAAACAGAGACCAGACTGACTTTATGAGCCAGTTCTTTGCCTCTTTGCAATAGAACTGTGAATAAAAATGATCATATTTCCATTTTTCTCAGTTTGCTGGTCAACAAAACATCAAATGAAACAAACAGAGAACTGACCCACCACCAGAGATAAAAAAATGTACGCTATGTTTAAATGAAGAAACAACAACTAATAAGCATTTTGGAGAAAAACCAGCAAGTGCACTAGTTGACAAATACGGCATAAATGTATTCAGAGCAGACATCTAAACAAAGAAGAGGCTTAGCTAAAGGTAAATATTTACATATTAACTTAGCTAGGGAAATATTGAACACAATATTTGATTCCTTTCTTATACTCCTTCTGAATTCAATAATTGCTTGGATTGAATTCCTCTTTGAGCCCTTTAAGTGGCTAAAAGAGCCAATAGTAACAACAATTTAGAAAAATCTATTTCTAAAAGAACTATTAAGTGAGAAGAAACTGCCATTTGTAGCTGATTGACGAATGGTAATTGCTATCTTCATTAGCTTTTGTTAGTCAAATGGTGTTTCAAAAACAAATTTGCAGGAGCTTCTAAAGAGACAAAAGCTCCTTATAAATGACGTCACAGTGAAACCATTGTCACTGTCAAGGGGTTTAAGCTCTTAAAAAATTCCTGTAAATTGGATTTAAAATTAACATTTGACTAATAAAAGATAATGAAAATAATAATTACGGTTCCTGAATCAACTACAAATGGCAAAATTTTTCTCGCCAGACACTTTCCAGGAACCCATGAAAAAAACACACAGAAACCAATTTGAAAACTTAAGGGTGCTATGGGTTTTTTTCTTGCCCCAGAAGTGATTACTTCATTTAAAAGAGAATAAAAAAGGCAGCAAGTGATATATTCACTTTTTTTCCTGGCTAAATTATATGAATATTTATATATTTACTCAGTTAACACTGATGCATAGTTTCCATATAGATTGTTATCCATCTGAGGGAGAAAAGAAAGGCAATAAAAATTAGTGGTTTGGTTGTTGCTTTTGCAATACTGTCCTGCTACCACTCAAAAGTTCAGGTGGAAACAAAGCTCTATATTTAAGTTTGGGCTCAGGAAGCAATACATTGATTGGGGCTTCACTTCTCAGAATTTCCAGAATCTGGGTTTCTATTATCTTGGAAACCATAAATTGGAAAGCCAGGATTCCAGAAAAACCAGAAGATGAAGCCCCATCCCTACGACTTTGGTAAGTTGACTTTTGTATAAACCATGACCCTTGATAATTGAATTACTTACATCCATTCTAAAATATTCAAGTCTTCAATTCAGATATTTAATTTCAATTCAAATATTCAGCCAATCAAACGCTAAAACAGACGTATTCCTATAGATTCTAGTCGCATTCCACTAGTTTTCGCGCTCCAGTGCTTTCCACTTTCTCGTTTTTGCTTTCCAGCAGTTTTCGAGACGAGCAGCCGAGCAGGAAATTGTTTCCAGGAATCCCGCGAAAACCGCCCTGAACTTGAATAGAATGAACTTGAATAAAACTTGAATAGAATGACTAAAAAATACAAATGAAAACCACACTAGCCTATGCAATCTTACAATTAAGCTTCCGGCCTCACAAATTGTGTTACCCAATTCTGAAATAGCTGCTGAAGGTGTATTTGAATGTACAATAAGTAGACCCCGAAGCCGCGCCGAAAAGTCGGCGGCGCGCCGCCGAAAAAAAACGGCGGCGCGCCGCGGAGCTTGCATCAGCGCGCTGACGCTGCCGCTGATTCTGTCGGCGGTGGCGTCACTAATACGCCGCCGGTTTTTTTTTGTTTTTTTTTCTCTCTTTTTTGGTTATCGATATCGACCTCCGGGCTTCACCCGTCATCCCGGCTAATCTGTTTCTTAAAAATAAATACTGTCAAATTGGGCTCGCCATGTATATCGGTTCATAGGAAGGAGAAGAAGAAATTTTTCTTGAAACAAAAATTCTACCTTCCACTTTAAAATTCTGTTCATCTTTCTTTTTGATTTTTCGGATGAAAAGATGTAGGTAAAAGAGCATTAGGCAATTCAGGATGTAGTCATAGGCAGTGCAATCGAGCTGTCTAAGTAAAGAACAATGTTGGCACAATGTATTATTTTTTTATTTTTTTTTCATACCAGGGCAATTCGTATCGAAGGAGTTGTCGAAGAAACTTCAAAAAGGGCTCATTCGATTGGAAATTGGAATAATTAGAGCCCTTTTTAATAGTCGAAAGTGATTGGAAGGCAGCTAACACCCCTTCCACGCCCACCGTTTCCCCAAACACATCCAATCAAAATTTTAAGATAGCCATTTTGTTCAGAGTAACTGATTTTCACAGAGAAAATATGTTTTTTGAGAAGGTTACTCCCCCACAACCCTTAGGGCAAGGGTTTTGTAGTTATGCCCTGGAGGTATATAAGAACGATGTTGGTACAATGTATTATTTATTATTTTTTCCTTTAGACCAGGGCACTTCATATCGAAGAAGTTGTCGTAGAAACTTCCAAAAGGGCTCATTCAATTAGAGATTGGTGTGGCTTGTGCCCTTTTTAATAGTCGAAAATGATTGGAAGGCAACTAACACCCCTTCCACGCCCACCATTTCCCGAAACACATACAATCAAAATTTTGAGATAGCCATTTTGTTTAACGAAGTTGAAAGTTCTGGAAATTAGGTCTTAGAGCAAGACAACCACCCTCACAGCCCTTAGGGTAAGGGTTGTAATTTATGCCCTGGGGGCATATACGGTGTTAATAGAAAGTATTGTCGTAGAAACTCAAAAAGGGATCATTAGTTTGGAAATCGAAAAGCCTAGTGCCCTTTTTAATAATCGAAAGTGATTAGAAGGCTTGACATTTTTATAGTAGAGATCGATGTGGGTGTTGGGGTTCCACCCCTGTTTCTTTTCCTTTCAGAAAAATGACCTGTTTTCCTTTTCTTAATTACATTTGCTTATAGTATAATTTCAAAAGACAGGTTAAATTCCCGTTACTAAGCGATAGTGGTTTTTCAATAGGTAAGCTTTGAACTAAGTTCTATTTTTGTACTTCCTTGTTTGGGAGTCATTGAAAGATAAATCTAAGAGGTAAAATTGGGTTTGAATGGGGATGTAGCTGATTGGCTGTGCCAAGTGACGGTCCACCCCTATGGACAGTGCTGTAAAGATTGTTATTATTTTGTAGTCTGCATTTTGACCCCGTTTGGGGAAGGATATTTCTGTTGTTATATGTGACCCTTTTGGAAGAATACAAGTAAGGTATTTTCTACAAACTGTGTACTATTTTCCGAAACCCAGGCAGGGTAGGAATCGAGCTACGAGGGACCGTCATTATTATATTGACAGGGAGGTTTGTTACCTCCAAGGAGAGAGTTAAGAGATTTTCTAGCCGTGACCCAAGGCGGGCACATTTGGCTTTAGAAAGTAGCTATTTGACCACTCGATCGCGTTACCATACCCTGGGGCAGGGTATACTGTAAATAGGGTAGTACCAAACCCGATATTTGCAGAACCGGTGTGGTAGACACGGGCATAGCATTATAATTTGGGGCCGGGGCTTTCCCCTCCAAAAAGTGGTGACACCCGTATATTACCACGCCAGTGGCGTTGTGGCCTACCGTTATAACACTGGTAACTAAACACCATGAACATTGGTGGCAACGCTCTTAACCTTTGGGGTAAGAGCGGGAATCCCACTAACATTTGAGCCGACAAGGGGTTCTCCCCTTCGAGTAAGGGGCATAGCAACCTTTTTGCGCCATTTTTGCATCAATAAGTGGCGACCCCCGCACTTTACACTCCAATAAGTGGTGGCAGCAAGAACAGGAATTATTAACAGCGTTGATAATAAAAGAATTTGCGTTTTCGAAGGGACTAGTCGAGTTAGCCTACATAGTGATAGTAGCTTATTGGGGTTACATATAAAGAGAAAAGAAAGAAATACTGAATCAAATAATACAATTATGAAGATCTATTATGGGCTATGCCTTGTGAGATCATAATTGAAAAATTTAAAAAATCAATATATCGCGCAACTAATTAGTATTCAAAAATATAAGGCTAAAAGTTCTGCGTGTCAAAACAATTTTCCGCGAGAGACCGGAAGTTAAATGGACAAAAGAATTTTAATTTAGACTGAAGAGGTAATTTGAAGTTAACGGAATTTTGAAATTATGTCGGACAGAGATGAGATTAATCCAAGACAGAGAAGGGCGAGTGAAGCCCATAGAAAAAAAGAGAGGGATAGAAAAGAAAGGGAGAAAGATATGAGACAACAAATATTAAATTTCATGAAGGAAGTGAGAATAGCCAGAGAACGAGATGACGAAAGAGATAGGAAAGAAAGGGAACAAAGAGAGAAAGATAGACAAGAAAGAGAGAAAGATAGACAAGAAAGAATAGATCAAATTGAAAAAGATAGGCAAGCCAATGAAATACTTCATCAGGCCCGTATGGACCAAATTGAAAAGGATAGTCAAGCCAATGAAATACTTCATCAGGCCCGTATGGACAAAATTGAAAAAGATAGTCAAGCCAATGAAATACTTCATCAGGCCCGTATGGACAAAATTGAAACAGATAGACGAGAAAGAGAGAAAGGTAGACAAGAAAGAGAGAAAGAAAGACAAGAAAGAGAGAAGGAGAGGGTAGATAGAGAACGAAAGGAAGAGGCTGATAGAATAGCCAGAGAACGAAAGGAAGAGGCTGATAGAATAGCCAGAGAACGAAAAAAAAAGAATGATAAAATAGCTAGAGAGAAAGAAGAAAGACATCACCAAGAGTTTAAAAGAACCATGATAGGTCTAATTCCAAAAAGTGAGATTTTATCACAACTAACTTCTAGGCTGTCAGATAGCCATAATAATTTGTCTGAGAATCAATAGCGAGAAAATGAAAATTACCAAACATTAAACACTTTCAGGAGAAATTATACAACGTCGCTGACTAGGGGGGAAGGTGAACCGGCCCATAAAACAAATTGGGAGGCTGTGCCGCTCTATCGGAAAAAAGAAATGCTTGATAGTCAAAATGATGATAATCTGGTAAAAATTGATTTCTCGGAGCCTTTTTCTAAAAATTGCCATAATAAAGAAAAGAAAGTAACCTATAAAAGATCGAATTAAGCTATAGCACATAATCAAGCAAATATTGACGAGTTTGTGAAATCACATAAAATAGAAAGAAAATTAAACGGAAAATTGACCGAAATGGTAATTGACCCAGGGAGTGAGCAAACTTTTGTGCGAATGGACCTAATTAAAAAGACGGAAATAGACCGTAAAAATAATATTACAACATTATGTTATTATGGAGATAAGCACCAATGCCCGTCTGCTTGGGTAAGAATAGAAATTCCAAGGAACGACGGTACGGTCCAGAGAAAAACGATAAAAGTAGGCTTAGTACCTACTCTAGCAGTGGATGTTTTAGTAGGAGGAGACTTTGGAGATATCGGAAATCGGAAATCCAAATTCCCAGAAAATGGAAAACTTGAGAATACTTTTAACGAGTGTGAGACGCCGAAAAATGTTTGCCAGAATGAAACGCTGATTGAACCCGAGAAAAAGGAGACGAAATTTATTGTACGCGCTTTTCCTCGGAAAGTTCGAGAAATTTTGGTAGAAGATGAAAAACCAAATGTCGGAGTTCAATTCCCATTTGATAACGAAATATTTGTTTTAGCGGTAAAAATAAAGAAGACTAAAAGAGAGAAAAGAGATATTAAACGGAGCTACAATGAAGTAATGCAGTCAAAGATAGTGGACACTGGAGTCCAAATTAGATATAACGGTAATTTATTATTTTGCGCGAATGACAGAATTGAGAAAAGTAGAGACGAAAAGTGGAATGCAAAGAAGAGACAAAATTTGGAGATTCAGCCTGCAGTGGCGAAAAATAAAAAAATGTTGGATGGGCTGTGCCTTGGAAAAATAGATAATAAGGGGGAAAAAGAGGTCAAAGACCCATGGGGAATAAAAGAAGATGGTTACAAAAGAGAGGTGAATGACCTACAACGTGTTGGGGGAAAATTGGGAGATATGGAATGTCGAGTCGGATTGGAAAGATTTGGGAAGGAATCTGATATTGGTCTGATAAACTCAAAAGAGGTTTTGTTCTTTTATGAGGGGGAGGAATCCCTTGGGGAAGATCCCCTGCGGGAAGACGTGAAAGATAGCCCTTTTCCTCAATGCACAACTGGCGGACAAGTTGTGATCCCTTAACTGAAGCCTTGTCTTTCCAGTCTTCAATATTATTTTCATCCCTCATCGCCGAGCATTATTCTTTCGATTATTTTAGGGGAGGGAACCCAGAAAAAAGGCGATTCGTGGTTCGCTCAAAACGTTACTTCATTCCCAGTATCCCTATCGTTGTCACAGGCCTTTGCTTTTGGGCCTTAGATTATTTGAAGTTATGCCAAGGGGCAATTTACTTTTTGATTGAGATGTGGGGTTGTTTCCACAGATGGAAATTAAGAGGCTAGTGCATCCAAATCTTTTACGATGGCTGGCATCATCATATGTGCCAGAAACTGATTCTCTGCTCCTCTCAAAGGTAAATTCGGGAGAGCGAGAATTTTTTTTGTTTTTAATTGTGCTACGCACAATGATTGTCTAAGAATCTTGGGCACTTCAACTTTCAAAACCTAATGCGGATTCTATACGATTTACACCATGGTGGTCCTACAATAGAGACGTGTCGATGACGACCGATCCAGAAACAAGTGGTAGGAGTGGTAGCACAGACACTGGTGGAAGCGAGAAGGCAAATAGATTTTGTAAAGTTGAAGTTAAGTGTTTATGTTTGTAAGGGTGGACCAAGGTAGCGCGTGGGTGGTCATTTATCTTACGGGGGGAGGTGCTGGGGTTCCACCCCTGTTTCTTTTCCTTTCAGATAAATGACCTGTTTTCCTTTTCTTAATTACATTTGCTTATAGTATAATTTCAAAAGACAGGTTAAATTCCCGTTACTAAGCGACAGTGGTTTTGCAATAGATAAGCTTTGAACTAAGTTCTATTTTTGTACTTCCTAGTTTGGGAGTCATTGAAAGATAAATCTAAGAGGTAAAATTGGGTTTGAATGGGGA
Source organism: Artemia sp. Kazakhstan ARC1039 (assembly GCA_029168905.1). Classification (NCBI taxonomy): domain Eukaryota; kingdom Metazoa; phylum Arthropoda; class Branchiopoda; order Anostraca; family Artemiidae; genus Artemia; species Artemia sp. Kazakhstan ARC1039. Next base: position 9,111 of record JAQQPU010025283.1, read on the forward strand.
TGTAGCTGATTGGCTGGGCCAAGTGACGGTCCACCCCTACGGACAGCGCTGTAAAGATTATTATCATTTTTTAGTCTGCGTTTTGACCCCGTTTGGGGAAGGATATTTCTGTTGTTATATGTGACCCTTTTGGAAGAATACAAGTAAGGTATTTTCTACAAACTGTGTACTATTATCCGTAACCCAGGCAGGGTAGGAATCGAGCTACGAAGGACCGTCATTATTATATTGACAGGGAGGTTTGTTACCTCCAAGGAGAGAGTAAAGAGATTTTCTAGCCGTAACCCAAGGCGGGTACATTTGGCTTTAGAAAGTGGCTATTTGACCACTCGATCGCGTTACCATACCCTGGGACAGGTTATACTGTAAATAGGGTAGTACCAAACCCGATACTTGCAGAACCGGCGTGGTAGACACGGGCATAGCATTATAATTTGGGGCCGGGGCTTTCCCCTCCAAAAAGTGGTGACACCCGTATATTACCACGCCAGTGGCGTTGTGGCCTACCGGTATAACACTGGTAACTAAACACCACGAACATTGGTGGCAACGCTCTTAACCTTTGGGGTAAGAGCGGGAATCCCACTAACATTTGGGCCGACAAGGGGTTTTCCCCTTCGAGTAAGTGGCATAGCAACCTTTTTGCGCCATTTTTGCATCAATAAGTGGCGACCCCCGCACTTTACACTCCAATAGTGGGTATAATATATCATTTTGTTGTTGTTGTTGTTATTTAGACCAGGGCATTTCGTATCGAAGGAATTGTCGTAGGAACTTCGAAAAGGGCTCATTAGATTGAAAATAGAAAGGGCTGATGTCCTTTTCAATAGTCGAAAGTGATTGGAGGGAAACTAATCCCACTCCTACGCCCACCCTCCAATTTGCCTTTATATTTAAAAAGTAAATGTTGCCTTAAGATTAAATCAAAATGCACTGTGTTTATGCTAATTCCAAATAAGGCATCTCAGCAGTATCCCAAGAACGACTGAGGGTATTATGTTCAAACTTTCAGGGCTTCTTCTGCTCTTAAAATTTGACCAAATCAAAATAGCGTAAGTGTATCCAAGCTATCAAAGAAAGTAAACAAATTTTTTTGCGAGTGTTATCAAGTTTTCCATTTCAGGTCAACTAGAGGAGGTATGAAACTAAATTAAACTCTACTATTTGTGTCCAGATTTTTATAAGGGTCTATGTTGTTAAATTTTGCTGAAAATTGTTTTCCAGCATACAAATAGCAGACCAAACTATAAATTCTTAAAAAAACAAAAAGATTTAAAGTATGATTTTCTTTTTCCCTGAAAAGACTATGTCAATATAAAACGAACAGAAATTAATTAAAAAAACTGTCTAAAAATAAGTTTTTTCAAAGAAAAGTAAAGAACTCCATTAAACCAAAAATGAGCAAAATTAAAATCAAATAATCTACCAAGCGTGAAACTTTCACAAATCAGCATCGATAAATAAATGAAACCCAAAACGAACAGAAATTACAATAACTAACCGAGTCAAACTCAAAACGAGCAGAAATTAACATAAGTTGGGCTCAAAACCCCTATGCCTTCCCAAGGCCAGAACATAATTTGTACTTTACTGACAAAAATACAAATGAATATGCATTGTCAGTTTAATATACATATACTGATATTTAGTAATCAAAATGTTAATATTATTTGATTTATTAAAGTTATAAAAGTAAAAACATTTATATTAAACAGTTATTTATTGTTATTTTTGTTCGTTTTGGGTTTCATTTATTTATCGATGCTGATTTGCGGTAGTTTCCCGCTTGGTAGATTATCTAGAGCTAGTATAGAAATATACCTATAGAAATGAATTACATTTTTTTTTGCACAGTTAGCAGAGCACACTGAAGTTGAAGTAGCCTAAAACTTTGACTTGAAACGTTATAACTTGATCACTTCTTTCAGAAAAGAATTTCGGAGGGTTATTCCGTGTTGATAAGAAAAGAGGGTAAAAGTGCAGTTTAGTTCCTCCTGTAGTGTAGGGCGCAGGAGCCCTATGGTGAAGGTGCAGGTTTGTTCTCCCTTATAAAACAACTTATTTCAGCAGATACAAAGAAGAAACCCATTTGCGGCATTCTGTGGCACCCCAAGGTCCAATACTAGCATCAGATCCCGCGAGAGGCAGTTTACGCTCGTCAAGTTCTGGCTGTACCGGCCACATGTGTCCCAGCTAAACGGCTTTTTAGCACGACAGGACTGATAGTGAATGCAAAAAGATCAATAGCTCCAGGCGGAGTGAACAAACTCACTTTTGTTACATCAATTGTAACTGAAGTGATGTAACCGCTGATTTAAAATTGTTGGTGTTGTTAAGCCATGGTATCTGATTTGTATACAGTGTTTTTTCGATGTTGTTATTTGTTTGTTTTTTTTTCACTTCCTTTTCGTATGTATTTGATGAAGAGGAGATGTTTGAACTTCAAACTTTGAAAATTATTAGGATAAGTGAAATTGCCTTCGTCAATCTTATCGAGCTTAGTATTCCTAAATCACATAGATAAAATCAAGACAGGAAATAGCACTTGTTAGTCCTTAAGCTAATGGAATTCCCAATGAGGAAGAAAATGGGTCTTATTTTCAGCAATTATTTGAGGATTGGGAAAATTATTTATGTGGCTTAATTGTAAGGTTACTTCTTTGGTTTTCGTTTGTCTTTTTTAACATTTTATCTATGTTAGGCTGGATATCTTTATCTGGCCTAAATATATGCCTCTATAATTTAGGATGGTGAAACCTTTGATAAAAAGGAGGATGAAGTAAAGTATTTTTAAGCATGTTATAGGCAAGTAATTCAGTATTTGTAATGTTGCTTTTAGAATTTTATAGTGTTTCTTTTTAAGTAGGCTTAACTGTTGGCTAATACCAACCCTTATAAAATATTTATTGATATTAGCTTTCATGCCACCTCCCCATAGGTTAAATATATGGCTGATCTCATTTATTTTCCATGAATTTTTGTATTGTTTTATTGCATTGATGTCAGTTG
>JAQQPU010025284.1:0-12118 GCA_029168905.1 Artemia sp. Kazakhstan ARC1039
TTTCTCACAACTCTATTTTTTAAAACAATAAAACACTTTAGCGTAAAGAGCGAGGCGTTGAGGAGGGGACAGCCCCTTTCATATACGGAATAATCTCTGTTTGTTTTAAGTTTTAATGTCGCTCCTTACTTTCAGTTAAAAAACATTTTTTTATTTAATATCTTATAAAAGCCCCTCCTCCTCTCTATTAAACATAAAACATTTTCACTAATATTCCTTGCTGTGTTCCTAACTGTTTTCCTTAAGACACCATCAGCGACTTCACAAATTATTTTCCAAAAATTATTCCATCCATCTTCTAAATTGTCAAGTTCTAAACTCTTCAGTTTAGTATTCAAGTGTTTCTCCCTGGAAATTTTCTCTCGAGTTCTCATTCTGGAGTCTACCAACGTCATAGCTTCCCAGAAGATGGTTACACTTCCTAAATTTAAGCTTTAAATTAACCCTAGACACTACTAGATGGTGACCTTTACTTTTAACATCAATAACAGCCTTGCTGTGTACCCTAATATTTTGTATTGATTCTGCCAGCAGTGTCAATATTAGCCAAAATGTTTGGGGGGGGGGAGCAAGAGATTTTACCGACTGACTGATTATTTTTACTGACTATTTTTTTGTCAATAATTAACATAATGTACGTTTCGAATACAATACGTAAAATCACTGGGCGAGTCGGTAGAACCGCTGCATTTACCAACCAAGATTTAGATTTCGGTACATATCGTGTCACTATTTTAATGCTGTTTATTTAACCAAATGGAAAGTTGTGGCACCATCTAAAAAGAACTTTAACGGCGTCGGAAAAATCGTGGCGCATAGCACCGCGATTTTACCGAATTACTTTTTTACCGATAGGCCAAAAACACTAGGAGGGGATCCTTTCTCCCCCCATACGTGACCGCCCTGCCTGCCAGTCTTTTACAAAACATAATCAATAGGGTTAGCTGTTTTGTCATCATGTGGATGACATGCTAACTCATGGGCCATTTTATGACCAAATACTGTGTTGGTTATAACTGAATAGTTATAGGCTACCTACAAAACTGCAGCAGTCTTTAATCGTTACTGTTTTATTTTCCTACACCAAATTTACCTAGGCTGGGATACTGTCTATCCCTGTTTCTATCGACCTGGGCGTTAAAAACTCCTAATAAAAACACCACATTTCTACCTGAGACCCTGTCTTTTTGCTCTTGTAGCTGTAAGTAAAATTCATCAGAGTCACTAGTATCTCCGTCAGTCGGTTCTACAAGGGGCATATACTACTATGACTGATACCCTGATCTTCTTAGTCATAAAATGAGAGACGAATATTATATTATTAATACCTTCCACGGGCGTAATTTGCTATGGAGCAGGGGGGCAACTGCCCCTCCCAGACCTCAGTTTGCCCCTCCATAGACCCCAGTTTGCCCCTCCATAGACCCCAGTTTGCCCCCCAGTTGAAATTTAGTTTCCTTAATTTTTTTTTATAAAACTAAGATAAACCTGCATAATTCAAGCACCCGCATAAATGGGTAAGTTGTTTAGTATATCTTTACCTTTATGGTGCTATATGGTTCAATTTCAGATTTCACTGTCATTTTCACTTGATTTGGGAAATTGGCTCCAAATTTAACCCCCCCCCTTCTCCCCACGAATTTTGACGAAATTACGCCACTAATACCTTCTCAACCTAAACAAGACTTGCTTCTTCCTTCTTCCTTATTCAGCATTAGCCCTAAGCTGGTAATAACATTTTACGATGTATAATTGGTATCAACTATCATAATAAGTTCAAGAAAAACAGGCTTATTGTATTTACAGTTCGGCTATGAAGCTCAATAATACTTAAATTACCAAGGACATTATAAATGAAACCTGACTGTTTGAATTCGTTAAGTTGAAATTTAAAGAACCATTTATACCTAAGAAATTCAGAAGAGAAATAGTGCTGTTTTTTAATGAAAAAGACCTCCGTAAAACCGCTGCATTTACCAACCAAGATTAAGATTTCGGTACATATCATGCCATTATTTTAAAGCTGTTTATTTAACCAAATGGAAATTTGTGGCACCATCTATAAAATCACGCCTGGACTAGGTAAAACTACTGCGTTTACCGACCAAGTTCGAAATTTCTGTAGAACACATCCAAGAAAAATTGAAAAAACATCAAAAAATTTTTATATTCATTTTTGTTATATTTTTAAGAGTCGGGCCAGTATTTCAAGGGGGGTCAACTCCCCACCCCCCCTGGATACGGCCTTACTGCGGTAATTCAAACATAGTTGCGCGACATATTTTTAAAACTTCAATTTACAGTCGACCTCTTCGAACCAAGGGCGCCAATTAGGGAAAATATAGGGTGGGGGGGGGGGCAAAATAGTATTTCTTCAAAATCTAGGGGAACAATTCGGGTCAAGCACAGTGGTGTCATGGAGGGTATGGTAGGTTGAAAATGCGGAAGTGGTTGTATCCCCCCCCCATATCCCTTCGTTGGAAAGAGTCTTTTTGGTAGTAGCGAGCGCCAAATTTAAACAAAATAGTGGACGAAAATTTTTGTTAAGTATCATAGTGAATGTTAAGAAAAAGGGGTCTACTGTACCTGCAAAAACTAAAAGTTTTAAAATTCGAGTTTTGCTATTATCGAGTTCATTGCCGCAAATGATGTCTGAAGTTAATATATTGACACCACGCATTTACTGTGAATAGTTTCTATGGCAGAAAGAATATTGAGAATAACAATTATGTCCCATGCAATAGCGTCAGTTTAGGAGTATGTAGATAAGAGGGCAAAATATTGATTTTGTTCAATTTTTTCAATGAAGATACCAGAAAGAAGCATTACTAAGTGGAATTACAAACAAAATATGTGTTCTTCAAATCTAGAGAAAAAAATCTGGATTTAAATACCCCCCCCCTAATTGACACTTCCGGTCCGGAATAGAATGTTTAGAATATATATTTCAAAACAGCATCTAATTTCATTTTGTGGAATAAGTAGAACAAAAATGGCAGTTGTATACGTCAGCATAAAAATTTACACTTCAGTATGCTGCTTTTATTACGTCATTGAATATTCCGATGAATTCAGCAAAACTAAGGTAGAAACACGTGACACCAAATAGCTTAAAAAGCAGTGACGTAATCTCGTGAAAATCCTGGGAGGGGGCAAAGTTGGAGCCAATTCTCCCAAATCAAGTAAAAATGACAATACAAACTGGAAAATGTGCCATATAGTAAAAAAAAGGTAAAGGTATGACCCGTTTCTGTGGATGCTTGAATTATGAAGGCTATCTTAGATTTGCCCCCCCCCCCCCTCTTGACCCATAGAAAAATACAGCACTGTTAAAAAGGTGTAGTTTTTTTTTTGAAGTTGTTGTCTTTAGGAATAAACATATTGTTGATGTTTGAGTTATTACGGACGAAAAGCCGTGTCCAATTTAACTGTTTGGCCTTGTTTTTGTTTTCTAATGAGAAGTATGTACCTATGTTTTTGAACATACTAGTTGAGGTATGCCTTGCTGGTTGTTTCTGGATGCTGAACAAACCAAAAGACACTATGTGTATACTACTGTAAAAGGTACTATTACTACTGCTACTAGAGCTACTACTACCGCTGCTGCTACTACTACTACTGAGGGCAAGGATATTAAGTTAAAATTAACATATTAAAATTGCAATCAGTCAGTAGTTACCTTTTCACACTTGTTTATTTCTGAACCTGAAAAAAGTTGCCTACAAATGTATCTGGACCTAAACAGATACATTTCTATACTACTAATACTACTACTAACAACTCACCACAGCACCAAGCCGCCTGAGGCCAACACAGCTACACACGCTCCTCCTCCACCCCAATCTATTCAAAGCCTCCCTTTTTACACCCACCCACGAAGTTCCGATTTCCTTTAAATTTTTCTTTATGACGTCCTCCCACCCCAGACGAGGACGACCTGCCTTCCGTTTAGCCCTAGACGGTTTGCCGAAAAGAACAATCTTCGGCAATCTGTCTTCCTTCATCCGCACAGCGTGCCCTAGCCACCTCAACCTTTCTTTCATTATGGCCCTAGAGAGTGGTATTGAACCACATTTTTCGTATAGCCTATTGTTTGAAATACGGTCAGTCAGCCGGGTACCCAGAACAATCCTTAAGCAATTTCTCTGGAAAACATCTAGCAAATCTTCATCCGCTTTTCGGAGCGTCCATGCTTCAGAGCCATATTTGACCACTGTCATCACTGTAGCTTCTAATATTCTAATCTTGGTTTGCAGACTTATCTTCCTATTCTTCCAAACTTTTTTTAACTGTGAAAAAACACCCTGAGCTTTGGCTATTCTACTTTTAACATCTTCACTGCTCCCACCATCTTTACTAGTAATACTACCAAGGTAAGTGAAGCTGCCCACCTGATCAATCTGTTCATTACCCAACGTCACCTTTTCATCTTCACATATTCCTAGCCTTAGTGACTTAGTCTTCTTAACATTAATTTTCAAACCTATTCTAGCACCCTGAACTCGCAAAACCTCTAAAACTTCATTCATTTTGCTCACACTTCCATCTAGGATGCTTAAATCATCAGAATAATCTAAGTCCAGGAGTCGTTTTCCTCCCCATTTGATTCCGTGGTTTTCCATTGCCTTTCCTGTGCTCCTTAAGACAAAGTCCATCAAAATAATCCATATAAAGGGGGATAGAAGACAACCCTGCTTAACTCCTGATTCAATACAAAACCAGCTGCTAACCTCATTTCCTACCTTAAGCGCAGCAGTGTTATTCTCATACATAGCACTAATCACTTTAATGTATTTGTCTGGTATCAGAGGCAACGCTATAGCGTTGCCTATAGTAAAAGTCATACGGCTCCAATGTTTTATTATTTATATATTATTATTATTATTATTATTTTTCTCCCAGAGGAACTTCATATGGAAGGGGTCGTCGTAGAAACTTCAAAGGGGGCTCATTCGATTGGAAATCGAGAGTTCTAGTGCCTTTTTTAATAGGCGAAAGTGATTGGAGGGCAACTAGCCCCCCACAACGCCCATCATTCCCCTAAACACATCTAATCAAAATTTTGAGATAGCCATCTTGTTCAGCGTAATTGATTTCCAAATAGAAAATATGTTTTTGAGGAGGATACTCTCCCACAACCCTCAGGGCAAGGGTTCTCATTATGCCCTGAGGGCATATAAGGTTTTTGTAGAAGCTGTTGTTGTAGAAACTTCAAAAAAGGCTCTCTCGATTGGAAATTCAAAGGGCTAGTGTCCTTTTTAATAGTCGAAAGTGATTGGAGGGCAACTAACCTCCCTCTCACGCCCACCTTTTCCCCAAACACTTTCAATCAAAATTTTGAGATAGCCATTTTATCAAACGTAGTTTTAAGTTTTGGAAATTAGGTCTTTGAGGATGACAACTCCCCCACAGCCCTCAGGGCAAGAGTTGTAAGTTATGCCTTGGGGGCATATAAGGTTTTGTATAGGCAACGTTGTCGTAGGAACTTCAGAATGGGCTCATTCGATTGGAAATTTAAATGGCTAGTTCCCCTTTTTTATAGTCGAAAGTGATTCTAAGGCAACTGACACCCCTTCCACGCCCACCATTTCCCCAAACACATCCAGTCAAAATTTTGATATAGCCATTTCGTTCAACGTAGTTGAAAGTTCTGGAAATTATATGTTTGAGCAGGGCACTCCCCCCACAGTCTTCAGGGGCAAGGGTTATAGGTTATGCCCTGGGGGCATATATGGTTCTTATGGAAGGAATGCTCGCATAAACTTCAGAGAGAACTTATTTGATCGGGAATTGAAAGTTCTAGTTCACTTTTTAAGCGTCAAAATATATTGGAGGGTAACCAGCTCCTCCCCCAAACCCTTTTTTCCCAAATGTATCCAATACAAATTTTAAGATAGCTATTATGTTAAAAATAGTTCAAAGATCATATAACAAAAATTCCGGTGTCGAAACAACTCCCCAGGGCCCGGAGGCAGGCATTGTAAGTTATGCCCTGTGGGCATATATGGGTCTTATGGAATGAATGCTCGTATTAACCTCAAAGAGGGCTCATTTGATTGTAAATGAAAGTTCTAGTTCACTTTTTAAGAGTCAAAAGAAATTGGAGGGCACCTAGCCCCCCCCCCCCTCCACGCCCTTTTTTCCTCAAACCCATCCGATAAGAACTTTGAGATAGCTTTTTTTAAAAGTAATCCGAAGACCATGTAACGAAAACTCAGGGGTCAACACAACCCCCCCAGGGCCCGAGGGCAGGTGTTGTAAGTTATGCCCTGGGGGATTATATGGTTCTTATTGAAGGGATGCTCGTAAAAAAAAATTCAGAGATGGCTCGTTTGATTGGAAATTGAAAGTTCTAGTTCAGTTTTTGTGAGTCAAAAGAGATTGGAGGGCAACTAGCCCCCCCACGCCCCCTTTTCCCCAAATGTATCCAATAAAAATTTTGAGATAGCCCTTAAGTTAAAAATTGCTCAAAAGTCAGATAAAAAAAACTCAGGTGTCGTCACAACCCCCCAGGGCCCGGGGGCAGGCGTTGCAAGTTATGCCCTGGGGTATATATTGTTCGTATGAAAGGGATGCTCGTATAAACTTCAGAGAGGGCTCATTTGATTGGATATTGAAAGTTCGAGCTCACTTTTTAAGAGTCAAAAGAGATCCGAGGGCAGCTAGCCCCCCCCACGCCTTCTTTTTCAAAACCCATTTGATGAAAATTTTGAGACAGACATGTTGTTAAAAATAGTTCAAAGGTTGGATAAGAAAAAATCCGGTGTCAATAGAACCCCCCAGGGCACAGGGGAAGGCGTTCTAAGTTATGCCCTAAGGGCATGCATGGCTCTTATGAAAGGGATGCTCGTATAAACTTCATAGAGGGCCCATTTGATTGGAAATTTGCTTATTTTGCTTATTTGATTGGAAATTAGCTTGATTTGCATATTCAATTTAAGTTTTACTCGTTTTAAGATTTATTTATTAATTTAAATTAATATCTATTGTATGTTTGTTTGCGTTGATTGTTTATTTAATTTCTGTTCGTTTTAAGTTTCATTTTTACTTCAATAGGAAAATATTTTTTTTGTTTTAAGCTTGATTTTCATATTCAGTCTAAGCATTGCTCGCTTTAAGATCTATTTATTCATTTATATTATTACTTGTTGTATGTTTTTGCTAGGATTGTTTATCTAATTTCTGTTCGTTTTGGGTTTCATTTATTCTTTAGTAGTAATTTCTGGTCGTTTTGAGTTTGAATTTTAAAAGGTATTTGTATCTGCTGAACTTAAGTTTAAAATGGCCTTTACTTTTCTTTAAAAAACTTATTTTTCGGAAAGTTTTTTTTTTTAAATTAATACCATACAAGGATAAAACCTTTACTAAAGCTCTTCTATCAACAGAATCGAACACTTGCTCATAATCTACAAAACTGAGGACCAAAGGTGTTTGAATACTCAGGCACTTCTCAATTATTAGCCTAACAGTGAAAATTCGGTCGACACATCCTCTACCTTTTCTAAAACCGCACTGTTCTTCTCTCAAAACTTTGTCTACGGCATCTCTCAGTCTAAAAAGTATCATATTACTAAGTAATTTACTACCTACAGAGACCAGACTAATGCCTCGATAATTACCACACTCACTTTTATCACCTTTCTTATAAAGTGGCTTAATTAAGGTTTTCCTAAACTCGTTAGGCACTTCCCCTTTTTCAAAAATCATATTCATAATCTTCAGTAACTTATTTCTAACCTCAGAGCCACCATATTTAAGAAACTCATTTACCACCCTATCAGCACCTGGAACCTTATTATTTTTTAATCCTATTAGTACTGTTGCTGATTCCTCCTCACAAAACAAATCTTCCGTCACATCCAAGGTATCACAAACTTTTTCATTTTCCTCTCTATCTTTTCCTGCAACTCTATCTCGGTTAAGCAAATTCTCAAAATGTTCGGCCCATCTCTCTTTAGTTTTTCCTTATCGCTAATTGCGGCCCCATTCTTATCTTTAACCTGGCCAAGTCCGGATTGACTACTCCCTCTCAATTTATTAACATGCCAGTACAATATTTTACTATTATGCCGTCTGGTTCCATCTTCCAGATCCTCGGTAATTCATCAACATTTACATTTCAGTATGCCGCTTTTATTACATCATTGAATATTCCGATGGATTCAGCAAAAACTAAGATAAAAACTCGTGACACCAAATAGCTTAAAAACCAGTGACGTAATTTCATCAAAACCCTGGGAGGGAGGGGCAAAATTGGAGCTAATTTTCCCAACTCAAGTGAAAATACCAGTGAAAACTGGAAAATGCGCCATATACTAATTAAAAGGTAAAGATGTATTAGAGAAAACTGACCTTTTTCTGTGGATGCTTGCATTATGAAGGATGATCTTATTTCCCCCACCCCCTTCTCCATAGCAAACTACACCCCTATTAAGAAGGTGTAGCTTCCTTTTGAAGTTGTTGTCTTTAGGATCAAACATATTGTTGATGTTTGAGTTATTACGGACGAAAAGCCGTGTCCAATTTAACTATTTGGCCTTGTTTTTGTTTTCTAATGAGAAGTATGTACCTATGTTTTTGAACATACTAGTTGAGGTATGCCTTGCTGGTTGTTTCTGGATGCTGAACATACCAAAAGACACTATGTGCATACTACTGTAAATGGTACTATTACTGCTGCTACTAGAACCACTACCACACTGTTGCTACTACTACTACTACTACCGAAGGTAAGGATATTAAGTTAAACTTAACATAATCAAGTTTCGATCAGTCAGTAGTTACCTTTTCACACTTGTTTATTTTTATGAACCTGAAAAAAGGCCTAAAAATGTATCTGGACCTAAACAGATACATTTGTATAGCTATAAAATTTGCTTATAAAAAATATACAGCTATACAAAATATAAAAAGGAAATTGTAAAAACCTATAAAAAATTATACAGTCATAAAAAACAGTTTTAAAATTTTGGCAGCTAAATTTTTTAAGTGTTGCCTCTGACAAGAAATACAGACAGAGAGAAATAATTAAAATCTCGTTATTTTTCATATATGATTTTTGACCCTATCATGCGTGTTGCATTACATGGTATTAGTATAATGCTTGTCGTGAACTTCGCGGTAGCTGCAGAAAGTTGATTATAATTGAAAAGTACGCTAAGTATTGGTGGAATTCTAAAATAATCTAAAAATCGAATATTAAATTAAATAAATTCCAATTAAAATTAAATATATAAAATCGAATAATCTTAAGATAGAACGTAAAAACGCCCTATTGAAAAAAAACACATGTAGGTAAATGCGTCGGTAGAACACCAGCTGACTTGAAATCCTTTTTCATGTCGTAATTCTTCTTCAGGTCAAGCAACTGCAATTGTGGTTTATCACCATCCATCTAGGGACAAATAAAAAGCAGGTTGCCCAGGGATAGGGTTGGAATCGGTTATAGGGAAGGTTTTAAATGAAATTACAACTTCACGGGAGGGAGTTAAGAGTGTAGTTTTGAATAGGTTGGGTTTGAAAAGATGTGTGCACAGCTGTGTTGGCATCAGGCGGACTGGTGCTGCAGTGACCTGTTGGTAGTAGTACTAGTAGCATGTCCTCTCGGCGCGAGCCTGTTTCTGAACTGTACGGTGAACTAAGGATGTTGGAGTGCCTCACACTTTTCTAAGTCTTGAAATACTTGAAGTCTTGAAATAGCTGGAATGTTCATTTGAAGGATGGTGGTTATAGCCGTGATAGAAGTAGTAATGGTTGGATTTTTAGTGGTAAGAGTGATTGAATGTTAGATAATAGTTAAAGAATACTAAAGATACTTACTAAGTATCGAAAACCCAGCTGCTATTAAGTCACTGGAATAAAGGCACGGAATGAAAACCACTCTTGATAAGATCAAACTTTTTTTTTGTATAACTCCCTGCCTCTTCTGGTTGAAAAATCAAAGAGAGATTTTAGTCACTTAAAAGCTTATTAAATTGTTTGATATAATTAAATTGTTTCATATAATATAATTATAATTAAATATTTAATTATAAATTTTTAATTATTATAAATATTTAATTATAAATTATTATAATTATTATAAATATTTAATTATTAAATAATTATAATTAAATGTTTGATATAATTAATTTGTTTGATATAATTTGATTAAATTGTTTGATATAATAGCTTATTGTTTGATTGACAGAGAAGGGGGCCTTTGCACAAAAAAACATCCAAAACACTACTCTACCCACTTTACTGATAGGGCCTTTTCCTTCCTAGATAGGTCACAGTCTGAGATTTTCCTTAACTGTCTTATCTTTCTATTTCTGTGATAGCGCCGTGGATTTATCCCTACATGGAGGCAGGAGCCAGGGTTCATTCAGTATCAGGCAGATATTTTGAAAGTAAGCAAAGGAGCGTACCTGTTTAGGGGCCACGCGGTACAACGCGAAGTAAGTCTTTACCGTTAATTAATTAAGAAAAGGTTTTTCCACAAAACAAATTTTTCCAAGAAAGTAAAGAGCTCCATTCAATCAAAAAAGAGCAGAAATGAAGTCAAACGATTTTCCAAGCGTAAAACTACCACAAACCACCATCAATGAGTAAATGAAACCAAAAACGAACAGAAGTTAGAATAAATAGTCGAGTGAATTCAAAACAAGCAAAAATTAACATGATTAGTGCTGACAATCCCCGTGCCTTCTCAAGATCAGAACATAATTTGCACTTTACTGAAAAAAAGACCGTGCATGTCAGTTTAATATACATACGCTGATATGTATTCCTTCAAGTTTTAATTATTATAATTTATTCAAATAAAAAATGTGAAGACATTTAAACTATATTTTTTACCCCAGTAAAGTGCTGCAAAACTAAGACATTCGTTTTTTCGGAATTATTTTTATAAGCATTTTTTGGAATAGGAAGAGATGTACCAACGGGAGTACAGACTGATATACTGTTCAATCAATATGGCATTAAAAATACAGAGACCTGGCTCATCTCTGTTTGTTAAACTCGAGTTCATGGACTTTCAGTCCATGAAAGTCCATGAAATTCGGACCTTCATTCCATGAAAGCCCAGAATTCACTCAGCTTATTAAAGGAAGGAGTGAAGCTCGGCTACGAATTCTCTCGGATCTACGAATACAAAGAATTGCCCAAATTTATGTTTTAAATGTCAGTTGCCCAACCACTGTCAACACGCTTGTTCGGTTAAGAACCTCCAATGTGTCCGTTGTGCTGGAGCGCCAATTTCTACTAAATTTTAAATCATGTACTGCCCCCCCTAGATGTTCTAACTGCAATAAAAATCACCCATCTTACAGCTTGTTTGTCCTGTTATGCAAGAGAGACTCAAAAAGGTCCCGCATCAACATCAATGATTTTTCAGTGCTCTGTGATATCGTACAATATCAACGGAACTAAGGACAGACACTTGTTCATTGATTAACTATGCACCCAGTACGATCTAGTTAGTAGAGATGCCTTATTGACTCCAATCACGCACCCCTGCTGCCACCTACAACTTTTTCACATAATTTATGTCTGTTTGTTGTCAGTGAGAATGAAAAAGCAGGAACTTTCTCACATTTATGTCTGTTTTCTTGGATGGTTATGTGTGTTGGTCGATTTATTTGATGTTTTTCATGGATGTTTTATGGTTTTTGTCAGTGAGAATGAAAAAACAGGAACTTTCTCACATTTATGTCTGGTTTATGGTTTTTGTCAGTGAGAATGGAAAAACAGGAACTTTCTCACTTTCATGGATTATTGAGTCATTAATCAAATTGTTTCCAGGCAAGGTTAATTAATGTCTGACAGATGACGTCAAGTTAATTAATGTCTTTGATGTATTTCCAAAGAGAATGTTTCCGAGGCACAGTTTAGATCACACATGACAGATGATGTCATGATTGATTGATTGACATGAAAGGGGAATTAATTTGTTGTTTCTAAAGAGAATTGATTTGACACGAAAGGGAATTAATTTGTTGTTTCTAAAGAGAACTGTCTCCAAGCGAATGTTTAGATCTTAGCGATGAATTGTTTTAGCGCGGGAATCAGGTTTCTTAGTAATTTGAAATGTGTCAGCGCAGAGATGCCAAACAAAAGGAACACGCTGAAATTA
>JAQQPU010025285.1:0-12117 GCA_029168905.1 Artemia sp. Kazakhstan ARC1039
TTTAAATTTTTTATGTCTTGGTGAACTTAAAAGTGAAGAGTAAGCTTTTTATTTTCTCTGGTGAAATTAGAATTGAATTGCGTTCTTTGGTAAATTCAGATTAGAACTTGATCTTTTCTATCTTCTAAGAAAAATTTGGAACAATATTTTAAATTTTTTCATCTCTTTGAGAAAAATCTGAATTGAAGTGGAAAATTTTATATTATTCTGGGAAAATAGAATTGATCAATAACTTATTTCATTTTCATTGAGAAAATGCAGAATCGAAGTTGAACTTTTCTTCTTCCAGGTGCGGCGCATCCTGCGGCGCTTTCCTGCGGTGCCTCCCTGCGGCGCATCCCCTGCGGCGCTTTCCTGACCCCGCGGCGCATCCCCCTACGGCGCATCCCCTGCGGCGCATCCCCTGCGGCGCACTCTTGAACCGCGGCGCATCCCCCTGCGGCGCACCCCCTGCGGCGCATCCCATGCGGCACATTCCTGCCCCGCGGCGCTTCTCGGGCCCGGGGGACCTTTGAGGACCGGGGGGAGGGCCTCTGGGGCCCGGGGGGGCCTTTGGTGATCCGGGGGCCCTTGAGGACCAGAGGCGGGCCTTTGAGGGTCTGAGGAGGGCGTTTGGGGGGCTGGGGCTCTTTGGGAGCTTGGGGGACCTTTGAGTACCGGGGGCTTCCTTCGGGGTTGGGGTGTGGGATCGGAACCCTTTGGGGTCGGGGTAGAGGACCTCACAACACTGTTCAAATGGAACTTGTGTATTATAAGGACCACAGAGTTTCACCCTCAAATCCTCTTCTAAAATCTTCTTTCATAATGTCTCTAGCTGTTTCGCCGAAATAGTTCCATAGCCTGTCTAAAACGGTTTCGCCCAAATAATCCCTAAACGTAATTTCAGCGTGTTCCTTTTGTTTTTGGCATCTCTGCACTAATGCATTTCAAATTAATAAGAAACCTGATTCCCGCGCTAAAATAATTCATCGCTAAGATGTTTCTTGGAGAATTGTTTCCATGGCCTTTGGTTATTAATATCCTTTGGAGTTCGACCAAAAGAGTTGTTTCCGAGGCAATGACATTAATGACTTGGATCTATTCCTGGAGAATCGTTTCTAGGCGAAAATTTTTAAAGTCTGACAGATGATGTCATTGGTTGATTGATCTGTCAAGAAAGGGGAATTAATTTGTTGTTTCTAAGGGGAATTATTGATTCACGATAGGTGAATTGAGGTCGACAGCACAGGTGTTCCAAATTCCGGGAAAGTCATAACATTGCCTAGAGCAACAACAACAAATACTATTTCTGGACACCATGACATTCACGAACGATTACGCAATCAAGTTCTCGGAAATTCACTTCCCCCTCGAGTCCTAGATCAATAACATTGTTCCCGTTAGAATTCAATGCACATGTGCAACCTTCGTCCCGGAGTTATTACACATAGAAACATCAAATAAATCGACCTTGGAAAAAGAGGTCATTGACCCCATTACGTAATCATTCTCCCTAGGGAGGCTATGTCCTTATTTGGTGTACTGACAGTATTCTATGCCCATATTTGGTGTAGGGTCACGACCTTCTGATAGGGTTCTACTGATATTAAATAAAAAACGAGTTTTTTCAACTGAAAGTAAGAGCGACATTAAAACTTAAAACGAACAGAAATTATTACGTATATGAGAGGGGTTGCCCCTCCTCAATCCCTCACTCTTTACGCTAAAGTTCAAATTTTATTCCAATTGTTTAAAAACAACTACTTAAACACAAGGGTCGTTTAATTAGATCAATAAGGAATTTTTTTAAAATGCCGAAAAACTGTAGCGTGAAGAGCGAGGTGTTGAGGAGGGGGCATCCCCCCTCATATACGCAATAATTTATGTTTATTTTAAGGATTAATGTTGCTCCTTGCTTTCAGTGGAAAAAAACTTTTTTTTTATTTAATGAAGCTTAGAGATAAACATTTTTCTAAAGGCAATGAAAAAAGTATGTCAATTAAAGTAAAAGTATATAAAAATGGGAAAGGTAATTAATTAAAAAATTATACAAAACAATAGCCTACTTACAAAAACTAAGACATGAACTCCCAGCATTCAGATCTGTTGAGCAATGCCGAAGCGTTGGACGGATATTTCTTTTAACAATATAGACAGTTTTGAACTTGGTTATCAAACACCAAAATATTTAATGCCTTTAGACTCATCTGCTTATAAAAAATAACGTCTTATCAAAGTAGTCTGTTCAAAATAAAACATTAAAACTAAGATTAAAAAAAATCAAATAAAAATTTATAATTTAATTTTGAATACACAAAACCACTATATTTGACACTTTTATGCTTCATAACTGTAAAAAATTAAAAAATTTTCAAAGCGACAACTAGATAAATACAATCACTCCTCGAAAAGTGAAAAAATGACAATAAAACACAAAAAAACATATCCGTTAAGAGGAAAAATACAAAATTTCCCAGTATTCCGTTCAGAAGAAACATTTCTGATTATATTGGATTCATCTATCAGCTTATGGGTACTCTGAGTAGTAGGAGGGATGCTATTCCAGGGGGGAGTGACGCCAGAACACTTCCTGCAGCTACACGCATTCCTGAACCAATCAGAGATGTTTATAACCCTATCAGATTTCAGGGATACATAAACTAGATTTGCGCAATAGCCTTATGATGAAAATCTACTTATGTAAGAAACTATAACGAAGCTTAGAATGTGTTATGATGGAAATTCGCATGTGATTCTTAGGTGCACATATAATAGGAAAATAATTATTTTAAAATAGAAGAAAGCTTAAACTATTAACTGTTTTATCAAATATGGGATAAATCTCAGGGAATGTTAAGTCCATTAAGAGATATTTATTAATTTTTTTTTTATTTTGGGGGGGTGTTTTAATTTTAATTTCCATATATATATATATAACGTAGGAATTTTAAATTTATAAGCGTGGTCGGTATAATACACAAGTACCAAACAAGGAGTATGGTCAATATTCATTTAACGAGAGAGAAAGGTTTGAATTATTATTTGCATATCAAATAAGCTATGTATGAGGAAATAGAGGCTCCATTAAGAAATGTAAATGTAAGAAAAAAATTATCAGAACGTCATCAGACCCCATCTTTTGAGAGTTGGATGGGGGAGCGAATTAAAATTAAATTTCTACACTTTTTTACTTAAAATTATCAAACATGACAATTTAGAATTTTGTCATCTTAAAAGTTTCCCATGACCTAAATGAACCCTGAGCCCTAATTACACCCTAGTCTGATGTTTTAAACCACCTATCTTACCTCTTTGTCTATATTTTATGGCTTAGGAAACTTTAAGCCTATAGAAGACGGGTTAATGTCTGGTTTAACCTTGCAAAAAATATGATTCCTTTCTAAAGAGACGGCTCCTGTAATTTGGTTAAGATCTTCATCCATATTATGACTTCTTTAATTACTAACCTTAGGCACTTCCACTTCAGCTGTTTTGCCTATGTCACTTCTACCGCCTCTTTAGACCTCTGTGTATTTACGGTTGCTGCGTCAGCAAGCGGCTATCGATCATTTTTCTCGATTTAACAAGTAAATAGTAGCGAGACGTCCAGCAATAAATGACAATATTAAAGAGAAAATTATCACCATTTAAAAAAATTATGCTCATCCAAACAACAATTTTTCAACACTTTTATTGATCAACTAATTTAAGCGAGTAGAAAATGCGATGTCAATCAACGAAGCATCAACGTAGGGTGATAGTTGGCGGAACCAAAAAATTAGGTTTATTTAAGCTCACTTATGCCTCTGTCACTTCTTCCGCCTCTTTGGACATCTGTGTATTTACGGTTTTTCCCTGAGCAGGCGGCTATCGTTTTTATCGATTTGCAACAGTTGTAGCATTTCCTGGGACCATTGTTCAAAAGATTCAGCCACATCGTCAATAATCAGCCAAGAGTTTGGTTCAATAATGCTGAATACATCAAGTCCCTGTATGAATTGTATCTGCACCAATCCCGTCGTACCAATTGCTTTTATTTTATCGTATGACTCCTGCCAAATACTGTAACAATAGTAGATTTTTTTCGGCTTTTCCACAAACATTTTATCGCAATTTTTAATTATTTTAGTTGGGAGTGTTGTTTTGCCTGACATTGACGGTCCAAACAGAAACGATCTGAATGGTGTTTTAAAATGATACATGTTCCCTTCAATAGTTCACCTAGACAAATAACTGTAGACTATACTTGTCTAATGACTAAATCATTTCCCTATTACTAGTCCGTTCAAGAATAATAATGAGACGAATAAAAAATCATATTTTCTTTTATTATACGCATAAAAAAGTAACAACACTTAAAAAATACTACATTGAACATATGAAAGCACATTAAAAATGAAAAAATACACTTTTTTTAAATTTATTTATAATAAAAAATACAACATTTACATAAGCACTAGAAAAAAAACAAAACACTTTAATAAATACACTTTTTTTATTTATTTATAAAAAATACAACATTTATTAGAATATACACTTACAAAAATAATACCACTTTTATTTACAGCATTTTAAATTTGGTATGGGGTCCCCCCGGGGGGTGGCAGCTGCGGCGGCCGGGAAGTGCCGCGGGGCCCGCTGCGGAGGGCAAGGAAGTGCCACGGGAAGCACCGCGGGCCGGCAAGCGGGGCCCGCTGCGGCGGGCCGGGGGCGGGGGCGGGCATTAAACAGTGGAAATTGCTCTGCTTTACACACACACACACACACATTGAAAATTGTTTGTGATAAAAAGAAAGAAAGAAAGAATTTACCCCCCCCCCCCAAAAAAAAAAACCTCCCACCCAATTTGTACTTTTTTTAATGAATTTAAGTTAACTTTTCTACACCGAGTTGTTATCTGTACTCTATACATTCAACTCGGTCTGAAATTAAATAATGACCGTGTGGTAGTACCTTCACACCATCCTCAAGTACATAGACTTTGTCCGATATGGCCGACATGGCGTTTTTCTCAACTCTAACTGTGTAGATTTTAAATTGTAAAGAGAGAATCGCCATGACATTCGCTCTTGAGACTAAACTACGTTCCACACAGTTTCTATACACACTCATGTCGAAATTATTTTTTACAAAGTGTGTAGGTACCCCCTTGCAAACTTGTCTGATATCCTTGTTGTGCGTTTCCACACAGTATACCTTCGGCCCAGGAAACACACCACTAGATATCGGATCGCTACCCGTTTCAGATTTTAACATTAACAATTGATTTGGGGCCTGGCGTTTCACTAGCTCTGGGTAGCGGGATTCATCCCAATTAGTGTAGTCCATTCGTGAGCTAATGTACTCACCATTTTCCAAATCATTCAATAAGTTTTCAGTTTTGACTTTTAACAGGAGTGAATCAGTGTCCACGTAATACACTTGAACTTGTCCCTCAATCGGCCACTGTACCTTGCATACATTATAATAAAATGACAACATGAGTTTCTTATATATTTCAGTTATTGCACTCCCGTCTGCAATATTTTTATTTAAAACAATGTTTCTTTTCTAGCGATGTAGGAGCACCATATCAGAGTCTATGATTGTGAACGATGTGAAGTTTGGATCCGCAATGATTCAAGCACAATCTTTGGGATTGGTTGCAATGTCACAAGGACTTCTGTTTCGTACGCTTTCGCACATTTTACTGAAAGCTGAGTTCAAAATGAGTTTATAGACTTCTTTTTCAACTTTCGTTTTCGCTTGTGAACGCTTACAGACAAAGGTGTCAATAAACGTTTTCATGTAAGGCTTTTGATCAAATTGGAGGGCTCTATGAATCTTTGTGACCTTGGACCATCCATTTCAATAGCACGTGATGAACAACGATATTCTGTTTCGGGTTGAGGTCGGCAATTAGTTTTTGTTTTGAAGGTACCTAGTGCATACTCCCATCCTCTACTAAAGATAAATTGTAGGGGCTCAGAGAGTCCCTACCCACCGGTTTATTTATGCACGGAAAAACAAAGTCTTTTACCGAGTCATGGATTTCCATGGGTATTTCACCGTCAATTTTAAAAAACCATCCCTGTGCCCCATTCTCCTCAACACTAGCAATGTCGGGGAAATTCGAAGCAAATGGATTGTCAAGCCATTTATAATTGCCACACGGCAAACAGTAGTGAGACATTGCCGATAGGTAAAGAGAATTCATATCCAACAAAACTGCGTCCGACTTTTCATCGGTGTGCTGTCCGGTCGGATGAGTTTTCATGATACGGTCCCCGTGAAAAACATACCCTCCCCTCATTGATCTCTCTACAAACAGATGCTGATCCCCATCGGAGATCAGACCTATTTCTTCTTTGCTGATTTTAAGTATCAAGTCCATCACCAGATGAGGAGTGGAAAAATAATAACCTAAATCCAACCCAAATTCCCCATAGATTTTATCCGTATTTTTGCACACAATGTCCAGAAGAGTGAGTACGTCACTGGCCAAGTATAGTTTACAATAATCCCATCCATTTTTACATCTGCCCTTTGCCCAAACCCTCTTAGCAAATTCATAGTTGCTAGTGGTGCACTCACTCTCAGTAAGAGAATTGTAAAAAGCTTCAATGGGCGGTAGTGACACCTCATCTAGCCTCGAGCCAGAGTTGTAATAATCATATGGATATATACCTTTACACGTTAATAAATCATATATTTCATCATCTGGGAAGCGCTGTTTGAGGAGGGGAAAGCTATCAAAATTGTCACTTTTCTGTACCTGAATCAATTGACTTAAAGATTTGGGGAAGAAGCTAAAAGTCTAAGAAACGGATTTTATTCAGGCACTTGTTATCCTTGTCAACTGTTTTCCACATGAATTCTAGCAGCAGTAGCTTCTCCGATGATTTGAGTATGATATTATATGAAAAAGAACCATCTATCCATGCGTCATCTACAACTCCACCCTTGGCAATGCGGGCCAACGCCGGTAGAACAAACTTTAAGCCATAATTGGAATTGTGTATAAAAACAGGCACGAAATATTGCTGTCTAACGTTTAAATTGCACGACTGATTTGCTACCACTCTAAAGTTACTCCCCCCCCCCGATGTAATTTACTGCCACAAATGATCATGGTCGATCACATTCCTCCTCCCCCCCATTCCCAACACCATCATCAAATTCTCCCTTGCAAACCCAACACATTTTACGAATTTTAATGGCCAATCTGTCATCTGGTGATAGGAGTATAGGATAGTTTGTATAACGAAGGCGCGAAATTGCACCGTTCACTGTTTTGATTAGACTGACCAATGCCGATCGCATGCAGTCTTCACCGTCAACCAACATCTCAACTACATCCAGCCCTTGCATGGTATTATTGGAATCTCGTTGCGCGTGACCGTAAGAAACCCCTATGGCTTCATGTATTTTAACACGATTTGGATTTGACGAATCGTACACATCTGTGAGTTTTGCTTCGCAGTCTAAATCGATCTTATTGCTCTGTATTAGCGTGTTTTGGAAATTCTAAAAACGTAAGATCGCTCTATCTCCGCTTACCGTCTCCACAGCCTGATATCCATGACGTTTACAGTGTTTCATGTGATGCTTTAACTTTAAATCAGAGCGAAATCTTGAGAGGCATGTTGGACAGTAACAACGTACACCCCCACATTTTTTACCCTCATATAGAAACCTACTAATATCGGCAATTGGATTAAAATGACTAATTGAATCAGGGTCTGTGGGTGGAGTGTATAGAAGCCACACCCAATGTTCCACTGATTCAATTGAAGAAGCCCTCACTGGAAATAATACCCCCTTCTTATCTGAACGGTGACCCTCCTCAAATTCGGTTTCATACTGTAACACCGTGACACCAATCTTTAAATGTGCATTAGCCCGCTCGAAAATATCTATTCCTTTTAGTGTCATGGGAAATTAACCATTTAAACAATTAAAATCTACTATTGGGAACTTTGAACCCTTCCTACTATTAACTGCCATTTCATCCAACTTTTTCTTAGATGCATCTATTTGAAGAGGTCTGTATGCGGCAATTAAAAATGCATACTTGAAACACTGTAGCCTCGTATCGAAAAAGATTCGTTGTATCCCCCTACATCCCTCTAAATCTGAATGATATTTTAATTCAATACCCCTTGGCCCAGCCCCACCACCTCTTGAAATAAAATCCTTTTTAAATCTACAAATAATAACATTTAAACTTTCAATAAATAAAACCACCGACCCACTACCCCCCTCGTTATAATTTTCCCACTTAGTTTGAATGCTATTAACCCAATTTAGAAAAACCTCCCCATAATTTGATAAATGCGGGCGAATTGCCAACATCTCTGTGTGCAAGTATTTAGAATACAGCTCGCTCGCATTTTCATTTAAAATAAATATTTTTAGTGCTATTGATGCTTTTAAACTGATCCTCAGCCCCCACCCGCATCTGTTGTTCAAGAATGGCTCGAATCTTATTAGTATATAAATGTGTAATGGTCTAGGGATCTGTTATTATATCTCCGACACTAGAGAGTTAAAGAGGTCACCGAATTTGGCGCTGTAGACCTTTGTGTGGTGCAAGGCAGAGTTGGAAAGAAAAAAATCTGGAAGAGGGGGTACTTGTGTTGTTGTTGTTGTTATATTGTTACTACTACTACTACTACTACAGGCTGTATCATTAACCAGAATGGTGGGGGGTGACATAGAATTCTCAATAGCACCATCCCCAGTCTGTTCAATTGCATTGGATGGAGGTGGCATGAAGTACTTTAAGTCAGTTAGTATGTATTCCAGGGTGTTTGGGGATAGCTGATCAAGCTAGCCTGTATTGTCCTGTGACGTAATTTCTTTATGAGGAACCGGTTCAGATGTACTACTAACATCGCCTAAATGCTCTCACATAAATCTATCTGTCCATTCCGGGTCCTCCACCATGTCAATGTCACAAGTTAAATCGTCTAGGCTGGCCATGTCCCCAAAACAATCATTTTGAAAACCCCTCTGCCATTCCATATTGTCTAGAACTAATGTAGGTTCATCTCTAAACTCCATTGGTGGTGCTAGGATTGGTTCAGTTCCACTAAAAGTTGATGTTTCATGACCCAATGAAGATGGCGCTGCTAATTCATTAATGTATAGAAAAAAAAGTTTATTTTCTATGTGAAATAATCATTATTTTATAAAGTTGAAAAACCTTGTTCATTTTTCACCCCACCCACAAAACTCAATTCCTCCTAGCATTATTTTAACTAAATACTTGCCCCACCCCACCCCCAGAAAGTTCAGAAAGACGCAATACCCTATTTATGCTGAAGCATTTCTAATCGTATGTTTACCAGGATATTGAATAAGCACCATTTTTCACCCCACCCACAAAACTCAATTCCTCCTAGCATTATTTTAACTAAATAGTTGCTCCCACCCCCACCCCCAGAAAGTTCAGAAAGATGCAATACCCTATTTATGCTGAAGCATTTCTAGTCGTATGTTTACCAGGATATTGAATAAGTACCATTTTTCACCCCATCCTCAAAACTCAATTTCCCCCTCCTAGCTTTATTTAAGTAAATACTTGCCTCCATCCTCCTCCCCAGAAAGTTCAGAAAGACGCAATACCCATATTTATGCTGAAGAATTTTTAGTCGTATGTCTACCAGGATATTGAATAAGTACCATTTTTCACCCCACCCATAAAACTCAATTCCTCCTAGCATTATTTAAGTAAATACTTGTCTCCACCCCCTCCCCCCAGAAAGTTCAGAAAGAAGCAAAAGAGTGTTTTCTTTGACAATAAAAAAATACATTATATTCAGCTATCTCTGAGGGGAGCAGGGAAATTTAAAACAATCGTTGGGGGTGAGGGATTGATATTTTAATATCTCTGACATACACTCTTAGAGTGTTGAAAAAAATGGCGATCAGAAAAGACTAAAAAAAGTTGGAAAGAAATAGGTAGATATTTCTATAATCAGGTAGAAGTTAGAGGTAAAATACCTACATTTCCAAATTCAGACTGCACTTGTATGCCTGAAGTCCCTGGCAAAACATGAAGGGGAGTGGCCTCGCGATCTTGAGTGGACGGGGCTGATGTATTATGAGAAGCCAACCATTCCTTCTTGAGTTTTCTGCCAGGTTGCATAGAGGTTTGCGCAGAGCTGACACTGGCATGAGAGGCTCCTGGCATTAAAAGTTGTGTGGTCATTGGCTGGTCCAGAGCACTTGTAATGGAACTAGCTGATGATGGAAGGCCTTGCAGCTTGCATCGATGTGGTATCGTTCCATCTTGCTCTCTTTTCAGGGGGAGAGTAGTTGCAGGAATCCTCATCCTTAAAAAAGAAGAAAAATTTAGTATGGAAAAACGATTCCCCTTTTTACAGAAGAAAAAATGAAGATATTTATGCACACTTTCAACTAACTACGGCTAAGTTCGTTAAAGGTGAGCTATTTTCTTGCGAAAGCACAAAAAAAAACAGAAAAAAATGCTCATTGTTCCTTTAGTAGCCACGCAATTAGACTAAAAATTAAGATATTTATGCACAGTTTCAACTAACTACGACTAAGTTTGTTAAATGCGAGCTAAAATCCAAATTAATACAAAACTTAAATTTCTTCCCAAGAAGATATTTTGAATAAGATTTGGCTGTATATCAATTCTGAGTTTAATCTACTATTCTTTAATTAGCAACTTCCTTAATGATATAAGTCAATGAATATCCAAAGATATCCAAAATTAATATAAAACTTAAATTTCTTTCCTAGAAAATATTTTGAATACGATTTGACTCTATATCAATTCTGAGCTTCAGGCTAGAATTACACAAAGCCCGTCTTAATCATCAACCTTTTGTTTTCATAATTCAGATAAGACTCGTTTGAAGTCTGGTTCCAAAAACGACCCTTTTTGTAATTATAAACACAGGTGGTTTTAGACCGGAAAAAGATTTTTGATAATGGGAAATTGTCCCCGAAGCCGCGCCACGCCGACATGACGGCGGCGAATGTGTGATTTAGTATCGGCGGCGGCGCACCACCAGACGCGCCGAATTTTTTTGGCGGTGCGCCGCCAATTTCTGACCGGCGGCGCGCCACGGCGCGCTGATTTTTCTGATTAAAAATAATAATAAAAATCAAACTTCACCAAGCACGTTCAACCTCAACTTGATTTTAGTAAGGATTTTTAAATGGATGGCTAAAAACATACAAGAACAGTATGACAAAACAGGAAATTGTTGGGCCGTGCGGAAAGTGTTTATGTTCCCCGTCGATCAGTCCAAGTAGAATTCTCATTTTTAGCCACTAGACCATGGGAAACCTATGTTGTGTTAATGTTTAACATCGCATTATTCCTATAAAATCCCGTGTTTAGTCATTTTCTTTTTGTTAATGACTTGGGCTAATGTGTGTATAAATTTCAAAGTTTGAAGTTCAAACATCTCCTAGTTCATCAAATACATCCAAAAAGGAAGTGAAAAAAAAAACAAATAACAACATAAAAAGAAAACGGTATACAAGTTAGATACCATGGCTTAACAATAATTTTAAATCAGCGGTTATATCACTTCAGTTACAATTGATGTAACAAAACTGAGTTAGTTCACTCTGCCTGGAGCCATTAATCTTTTTGCAGTCACTATCAGTCCTGTCGTGCTAAAAAGCCGTTTAGCTGGGGCACTTGTGGCCGGTACAGCCAAAACTTGACGAGCTTAAACTGCCACTCACGGTATATGATACTAGCATTGGACCTTGGGGTCCCTAAGAATGCCGCAAATGGGCTTCTTCTTTGTATCTGCTGAATTAAGTTGTTTTTATAAGGGAGAACTAACCTGCACCTTTACCATAGGGCTCCTGCGCCCTACACTACAGGGGGAATTAAACTGCTCCTTTACCCTCTTTTCTTATCAACACGGAATAACCCTCCAAAATTCTTTTCTGAAAGAAGTGGTCAAGTTATTAAGTTTCATGTCAAAGTTTAAGGCTACTTCAACTTCAGTGTGCTCTGCTTACTGTGCAAAAAATGTAATTCATTTGTATAGATATATTTCTATACTAGCTCTAGCTCTTTTCCAGATTAATTAAAAAAATTTCGATAAAATAAGTTTTTCAAAGAAAAGTAAAGAACTCCATTAAACAAAAAATGAGCAAAAA
>JAQQPU010025287.1:0-12116 GCA_029168905.1 Artemia sp. Kazakhstan ARC1039
TTTTTTTTATTCATGTTTAATGTGCCTTTTTCAATGTAGTATTTTTTAAAAGTATTGTTACCCTTTTATGTTTAATAAAAGAAAATATTATTCTTTATTCGTCTTCTTCTTCTTCTTCTCGTTATTATTCTTGAACGGAGTAGTAGTAATAGGGAAATTATTTAGTCATTAGACAGCCATAGTCTACTGTTAGTTGTCTAGGTGAACTGTTGAAGGGAACATGTATCAATTTAAAACACCATTCAGATCGTTTCTGTGTGGACCGTCAATGTCGGGCAAAACAACACTCTTAACTAAAATAATTAAAAATTGTGATAAAATGTTTGTGGAAAAGCCAAAAAAATCTACTATTGTTACAGTATTTGGCAGGAGTCATATGATAAAATAAAAGCAATTGCTGCCACGACGGGGTTGGTGCAGATACAATTCATACAGGGACTTGATGTTTTCACCATTATTGAACAAAACTCTTGGTTGATTATTGACGATCTGGCTGAATCTATTGAACAATGGTCCCAGGAAATGCTACAACTGTTCACTGTTCGCTCTCATCATGAACAGATTTCCGTTACTCTGGTTCTACAAAATCTCTTTCATCAGAGCAAATGTATGCGAACACTTGCATTGAACTGCACCTACTATATCATCTACAGAGTTGTTCGTGATTCTAGCTCGCTAATAACTCTCAATAAACAAATCCATCCAGGAGCCCCCAAATTTCTGCTCTCAGCATACAATCAGGCAACTAATAAACTCTGCGGCTACATCCTATTGGATCTTAATCAAAATACACCCGAGGATCTGCGTGTAGAGACAGATATTTTTGACAATGAAATTACAGTATATCTCCCCGTGGACACTAAAAAGACCTATTAGTTGCTATCATGACACTGAAGAAACTACATGAAAATAGACATTTGTTTTCAGTTCTAAGCACTTCAAAACCTCCGCTTAGGAAAGCAATACTCAAACACGGTATTGACAATGATTTAATTAATCTAATATCCGAACTTTGTTTAAATTTGACCGAGGGTAATGTTCAAGTGCCAGAAGTAGTTAAGCAACAGGCAAAGCAACATCGTTCCATTGTACGTACATTGGCCTCTAAGAAGAAAGGAAAGAATTTTAAAAGGAAACGACTTCTTCAGGCAGGTGGTAGCTTTTTTACACTTTTACTGCCAATAATTGCAGGACTTGTAAACAGTTTTCTCTAGACAGAGAATTGCCAAACCCTATAAATTGACTCCAAAAGAACTCGCTCTCTCACCCGTCGAAAACTTTGAGAACAATCTGAGTAAATTCCTTGACAATGAAAATATTGAGGATGATAAAAAACTGCTTTTACTTCAAGATGCACTTCGCCGAGTGGACAAACACAAGTCCTATTGGTAGAAGCCCACTGCTGCTGGTGCTGCTGATCCCAAAAAAGAATCATCTCCTCAGCATTCTGCTTCTGGAGCACAATTAAAGAAGGAGGATTGGGATTCAATTGTATTGAAAATTGGAATTCTAATGCCCCACTCATATCGTGAACAAAGTAAACGACTCCTAGCCTATCTCTTGGAAAGTGGTCAAGATCATATTCAAGTTGAGAGCAATGGGAAAGGGATTATAATTCAGGGCAAGAGCTATAATCTACTTGATTTAATCTATGACATGGTTACAAATCGTAAAGGACTATTATCATTTGACGCTCATCTATACAACTTTCTAAATACATTAAACTTCCCCAGAAGTCTTATTGGCAATAGACAAATTCTAAAAAAATTAAATGAACATGCATCATCATCATCATCAACAACAACA
This sequence comes from Artemia sp. Kazakhstan ARC1039, assembly GCA_029168905.1. Taxonomy (NCBI): domain Eukaryota; kingdom Metazoa; phylum Arthropoda; class Branchiopoda; order Anostraca; family Artemiidae; genus Artemia; species Artemia sp. Kazakhstan ARC1039. The sequence continues at coordinate 1,807 of JAQQPU010025287.1, forward strand.
ACATTGACACCATTAAAAAATGAACTTGAAGAAGAAGATTTTAAATCAATTTTGGAAAATGCTAGCACACCACTGATAGCTAGACAAAAGCGAAGACGTATCAAGTCAACGTCACCATCACCATCACCACCAACAGCCAGTATACAAAAGGGTAGCGGACGTTACACAACGTGTTTACTTTCAAAATGGTTGAAGTTCTGAAAGGTGTTTATGAAAATATTGGTGAGGCGGGGAGTTTAAGTTCCCCCACCACTCTTTCCAAAGTCACTGGTGTTCACACTAAAAGTGTACAAGACTATCTACAAAATGAATCAAGTTACACTCTGCATAGAAATCATAGACTTCGTGCCAATCAATATCGAAAAACTAAAGCCTTTTACCCATTGCATATAATGCAAGCAGATCTCCTGACTCTAGATGAGCTTCAACGACGTCACAATACACTGTACAAGTACATCCTACTTGCAATCAGTGTTTATAGTCGCTATGCATATGCAATTCCATTGCGATCAAAGAGAGGTGTTGAAGTTGCTCAGGCCATTGAAAGTATTCTCGAACAGAATTCATATAAAAAAATTCAAACGGATCGTGGTAGTGAATTTGTTAATCCCCATGTTGCAAAAGTACTAGAGAAATATAGTACACTGCTCTATTATAGTCACAGTCCTATAAAGGCTGCAATGGCCGAACGATTGATAAGAACTATTCGACTTTTAATTTCAAGATATTGTACATTGAAAAATACACCGGCTTTTATTCATGATCTTGATAAAATCATGTTGATTTATAATCAACGACCTCATCGATCATTGTCCACGCCAACGGAAGTTCTACGCCAACGGAACTCTACGCCAACGGAAGTTCATCATTCTGATCATGATACAATTGACACCTTTCTTAAACAGTATTCCAATGAATCGGTTGTCAAGAAGAAGAAAAATAAATTCAATGTTGGTGATACCGTTCGAATTAATGTTTTTGAACAACTAATGTTTTTGAAAAGGAGAATTACTTGTGGTCCACCGAACTTTTTAAAGTGGCAAAAATCCTAGATACTAAACCCATAACTTATCGCCTGCGTGATACCAAAGACGAAGAGATTCTCGGCGGCTTTTATGACTATGAACTACAAAAAGTTAAAAATGCAAGTGAAATCTATCAAATTGAAAAGATATTTAAGACACGTACTCGCAGGGGTAAGAAACAGTTACTTGTTCGGTGGCTAGGATACAACTCTGATTTTGATTCTTGGATCGGTGTTGAAAATATTGACAATGCCCCATGATTTCTATGTAACATTCATGTCCAACGTTTCCGATCCTCTCTACAATGACTTGAATACGACAAGTGATTTTTGGACAAAACTCACCCCCGCCATCAAATTTGACTGTGCATATGAAGTGGCTCCTGTCGACTGTATTCTCAAAAATACCTATGACATCCTGAGAAAGGATCGTGTGTATGATATAAAAGTTATACCATTCGATTGGACTATGAATGGGTTGGGCTATGTCGACTATGAATGGGTTGAAGCACTTAAATCTAGTGACTATCCACATGTCAGATTGAAATACATTGAATATGATGATATGGGGGATTTGTGTCATACAATCAATAGAAAAACCTCATATCGCAGGAATGGTACATTCCATTTTAATTATTCATTGGAACATGAAAGGATTTACATTAGCTCACCTGTTGACACTGAAACAATTATTCTCCATGATAATCTGAGAGATGTTCTTGGCTTTAAACAGAATATGATCAATGGGGAAAATGCTGGCACCGTTTACGGGATGGATCAAGTTATTTTTGCTGATTATCCACCTGGTTTTGCCTCGGACTCTTGCATATTTCTCTATGCATCCTTTGTGGAAACATCGAGAGTCGGTAATTCAAATGTCCCCCTCCTACGTGTTCTTGAACGAAAAACAACTCATGAACTTGTTTATCACTATAATATAAAGCATCTTCGGTATGTTCCTGTAAACACTTCATATTTGGAACTCTGTCAGTTAACACTAAGAAGTGAATTGGGTGATCCTCTAGCAATAGCAAAAGGCTTAGCAGTGATTATATGTCATTTTCGACCCATTGTCAACGACAGCACAATCACCTAAAATGAACAATAGGAGAATTCCATTTGTCTGTCCCGATATCGATTGCTATGTTGGTGCTTTGAGTCCACGTCAAATAGGCAATGGATTGGACTACTACAAGGGGCGTACTACAATGTCTGGCTATGGTCTTGGTAGCTGGTTTGCTAGGCTATTTCGTTCTGCACTACCCCTTGCCAGAAAATATCTTGTACCAGCTGCATCAAATTTTGCTGCCTCCACACTACAGGACTGGGGGTCGGGCAAGAATTTCAAGGAGAGTGTTAAGGAAAATATTAGATCTTCAGCAAGAGCCGTTGGTGAGCAACTAAAATCTCGACAAAAAGGGGAGGGATTGAAAAGGATGCGTTCGCGTCATTCACTCATCAGTCTCCACCCAGGCAGGAAGCGAAGGACATCAACAAGGACTTTGAGGAATAAAACAAGGAAGACCAATAAGCAGAAGAAGAAGAAAAAGAAAAAGATTGTTAGATCAAAGAAGGATTTCTTCTCTTAAGATGACTTATCTCCCCCACAAGGAATCATATCCATCAATTAGTTCCTCATTGAATCTATTCAATGCTGAAAATGTTGATGTCAGTGTCAAGTATGGCTACTATGAACAATTTCACCCCCAACAACCCCTCTCGGAAAATATACACTTTCAAATATTTTCCAATGAAGACTATTTCATTGATTTGTCGTCAACATTTATTGATTTAAATGTTGTGGTGAAGAAAAAGTCAGATAATACAACTCCAAATGCCGGCGATGGTCTCTCCTAAGAAAACTGTATTCTACACAACCTATTCAAACAAATCAATGTATTTATTAATGCAACATTGGTGAGCACCAGCAATAATTTATCAAACTATGCAAGCTACATACAATTTATGATGATGACGCCAAAGGTATACAAGGAGTTGAGAGGACAATCATTGGGCTATGAATATGGATCAGGTGTTGATACTGACGGTGAGTTGACTACTGCAGTGACCCAGGAGTATCATCTAGTTGGAAAATTAAATCATGAGATCTTCAATATATCCCAATGGCTACCCCCCAATGTCAAGATTGACATAAAGCTACAGATGGCCCCTTCGAATTTCATTTTGAGAAAAACACTTCCTGCAGCACCCGATACAAATGTCATTATCACATCGGCAATTCTCCACGTCCGAAAACAACAAGTTATGAGCTCTGTTGCATTGGCAGTGGAAAAGCTAAGAGCCAATGGTAACAACATTAAACTTCTTGTCCCCCATACGATCACCAATCAACGTCACATTGCCACCGGCTCTCGTAGCTATAGCGATTCATCATTTATCAATGGAGAAATCCCATCAAAATTGGCTTTGGCCTTTGTGAAGAGTGGCAGTGCCGTTGGATCCTGGACTGAATCCCCCCATGATTTTAATTTTTTCGGTCTATCTAGCCTTGTGTGCAAATTGAATGGTATTCCACTGTACACTTTATCATTTGACAAAAAATCCTATAGAACTCTGTACGAGTTGACTATGCAATCCCTAGATCATGACTCTCAACTATTTGAAAATGGAATAACCGATTCAATATTTTCAAAAAATCATGGGGTTATTGTTTTGGACTTGTCTGGCACACAGGATATGAGCATAGTACGAACAGGGAATGTACGTTAAGAGTGTACATTCGCCAATGCTCTGACTGAGAGTATCACGCTAATATCACTGAGTCAATTTGAAACCTATTGGGAAATCACACCCGACGGCAGTGTTCTACTAGACCTAGCACCATGAACACAAACCAAATAATCAACGTATTTAGTATGGATCCATACATGTCCCAGTACAAGTCCTATTGCATACCTTCGGACTTCATTGAGAAAATTCCAAATGTTAACAATACCCTTATCATTGTTAATAGCAGTCCATCAACTTTGAAGACCGGTCAATGGCTATGCATCTTTCAAACAGCGAAGAATATTGAATTTTTGATCCTCTTGGCCTATCGTATAAATTCTACGCTCCATACATCAGCAACTTTATTGAAAGCAGGGGGAAAAGCATTATTCAAAATCAACGAAGAGTACAGGATTTAACGACTAAGACATGTGGCTTTCATGCACTACTCTTTTTGATGCTCAGATGTCGTGGCTACACCTACAAGCAGTTTCTCAACATCTACGTTGACTTACCTCAATTGAACGACTTTCTTGTGGAGAATATACTTACAAGTGTATTTAATATTGATTTTAGTGCCCTAAGAATAAAATGTTCTAAAGATGTATGTGAAATTGTTTATTAATAAAAAAAAAATTATATACATGATAAAACGACTTTTCTACTCTTTAGATTTCATCCACTACTAGGTATTTGTCGACAACAACTAGTGCAGGTAGATTATCTGAATTCACAGTGTACTGATCCTGATGTACTGCAATGTCAGGGTCACATTTTTTACAGTAGAGTGTGACTTCACTCTTGTCATATCTCTTTGTATAGTCAATGATACTATTCTCATTCATTCTATAGAATTCACATGTTTCAATTTGCCTATTTGAAGCAATTTCACAAACAGTGTCCTCAAGTGTCGAATCACATTCCGTCACAGCCAAATAAAAATCAGTGGGCTTATAATCATAACACCCAGTGTCTTCACAACGATGACGTAGAAACTATATTCTTTTGTTGTTCCAACAGTTGAATCGTTGACCCGGCTCCTCCTCCCAGAAAAATCTAAAACCACGACGATACCAATCTCGTAGCAATAAACTAAAATCACGTTTAGGATTCTTTCCAATCATACCGGGATATGTACTCTCCCACTGATTACATTTATCATAAAGACAATTGGAGCATAGGTGGCCTCTGGGATGAGAGTCACACTCCTCTTCAAGACAGGAATTACAACCTTTAATTTGCACAGCATATCCTCTATGCAATTTACACGGGTTGCATAATCTACACTTTTCATCATACTCCTCAATCATTATGCAATTCTCACATGATGATGACCAGCTGCCCAGTGAGTACATACATAACGGACATGTATGGAACATTTTGTCATGTGTTGACACTCTCACTACCACAATGAAACTGAGCTAGCAACAACAAAAATTGTCTGAGATAGAGAGAGAGAGAGAGAGAGAGGAGTAAATCATCCTTGAGCACCATCTTTCTCATGAAAAAAGTCCTAAATGTCAAAACTAATGTTTAAAAGCATATCCACAATATCATTTTGCTGTGTCGTGATCAATATATCAATAAATTGTGTAAATGCATTTGGACCACGACGTAGAAGCTTCATACAATAGTCTAATGATGGAGAATCAGTTTTCATTATATCAACAAGCATTCCCCGAGAAAATATCTTCCTTTGAATAGACAACTCTATAAAATCATCATCTAGAATCAAACGTTTTTCCATAAGAACTAGATTCCTCATGATTCGCTCTTTCTCGAATCTATCCATTTTTTAGAGTCCTAACTCTCTCACAACCAACTTCAGACTAATCAGAATTTCTTTTTGTACTCTAGAAAATATACGCTAGTCTACTATAGAAAGAAAGAAAAAAACTACCATTGATTTAGAAACATTTTTATTGAACATAATTACAATAATAATAATATTCACTTATGCATTTTGTTCTCATCAATATATTTCGATAGGACATCTAATGCTGACCGAAGTTTATTTATATGGAGAATATTCACTTTTCCAGCAAAACATAGTTGCTCCTCCTGCTTAAACTTGCTTAATGATATCACGTATCTTGCATACATAATGTCCCATTCAAGGCATAGTCTACAGCCAGCGGTTATTTCCACAGCTACATTGGGTACTCGTGTATCGTTGCTGCTGCTGCTGTCGGTTCCATCATTAATCTCCAATAATGTAAATACACCACTCATTTTTTCTCCATTAATATCCTCTCAAATAAACTATTCTCTCTCTGAATTCAATTCTCTTACTAATATGAACTACAATGAAAATTACTCCTTATATCCGAATCCAACAACCAATCAGGTTAGTGTGACCGCCGCTCTCTCTAACCGACTGACCTCAAAAAAAAATGAGTGTCACATTAGAAAACCCGTTTGGTAGGGCAAGTATCGTTGGTAGTAATAGGTGACTGGCCCTGGTAAGCCAATGTACCAGTTAAACTACACACATATCCATGCCTCAGGTGAGAGGTAAGACAAATTACGCAAGCACGGTTTAAATCAGCACCTCTCTTACTACTATTAAATACGTAACCTAACCTAACCATGGGTGCCCATGAGGATTATCAGCCATATTAATGTTAATTTTTGCTCGTTTCGAGTTTGACACGGCTATTTATTCTAATTTCTGTTTGTTTTCAGTTTCATTTATTTATTAAAAGTGATTTGTGTTAGTTTGACGCTTGGACAATTACTCGACTTCATTTCTGCCCATTTCGGGCTTAATGGAGCTCTTTACTTTTCTTTGAAAAACTTGTTTTGTGGGAAATGTTTTTTTAAATTAATTTCTGTTTGTTTTTTATTGACATAGTCATTTTCACGAAAAAAAATATTTTATACCTTTTCAGTTTTTTTCCTATAAGAATCCATAGTTTGGCTTGCTATTTGTATATTGGGAGAAACTTTTTCAACAATTTTTAATCCTGACACAAATAGCATTTTTTAATTTAATTTTATACTTTCTCAAGTTGACCTGAAAAAATTAAACTTAGTATCATTCCCAAAAGATTCTATCTATGCTCTTTGACAACCTGGATACACTTACACTCTATTTATTGATTTAAATTTTAAGAGCAGAAGTAGTAACAGCAGTAGTCCCAAAATCTTCAACTTAATACCCCCAGTCGTTCTCGATGTATTGCTGAAGTGTCTTATTGGCAACCGCAAACACAATGCTTTTTGATTTAGTTTTAAAGTAGCATTTAGTTATATAGCATAATGGACCACTCGCACAATTGTGGGGGGTTGACTTGCCCAATATCCCTAAAGACATAGTTGCTGGACCGTTCTACTCTGCTGAGCAAAATAAGTGTCTCAAAATTTTGACTAGATGTGTTTGGGAAATAAATCGGCTTGGGAGATGGGCTGATTGCCCTTCCATCTCTTTTTACTCTTAGAAAGGTCACTAAAACTTTGAACTTTGAATCGAATTAGCTTCTTTAAATGTTTCAATCATATTTCTAGCTATTACAGAGAGATTAATTTAAAAAAACAAAGTTTTTCCGAGGGAAGTAAAGAGCGAAGTTGAAACTTAAAACGGACAAACGTTATTACGTCACAGCCTATTTAATATATATTAATACAACTAGTATAAATAAACCAACCAATTATGTTTCCCTATGCTTTTAGGATTATACAGAACTAGCGATTTACTGAAAACACAAAAGTCAAGTATAAAAAACAGGATTATTGATTTAAGAGTCAAAAGTGAGTATGTAGCCTGAGAACACTAAACGAATCTATAAAGCTTTTCATAGTCTTACGCCAGTTTCGACATTAGTAACTTTCAGTATACAATTAAAATTATCTTAAAAACAGAAGCGTAAAACTAAATATTTTTTAATAACCGCGAAGTAATTGAACATCATGCAGAAATATTGGATTGATTTATCAAGCAGCATTTTGCTCTCACCAGCTATAATACCAATAGTGGGTAATATACAGTCTTAAATTGTAAGAAATATGCTTTAGTATCACTTGAAATGAAGATCAAATAAGACATAATATGAACACTGGAAATCCGATTATTTCTCTCTATACAAGAGTGAATTTCAAGCTAAGATACAAATTCTAAAGCTAGTCAATAGTCCTAATACTATCAAGATGGCCTTACTTCGAACTTGTGTACAAACAAATCATGGCATGTCCTTTTAAGAACCAAAACGAGAGCGAGTCATTGGACTGAGCCATTGTGCAGAAGTGACACCAAATTAAACGTAAAAAATAAAGAAAATCCTAAAATGGATTTTTGCTTTATATTAAAAGGGATTGATCCTAAAAGGGATTGATAATATTTTGATTCTATAAAAAGTGCCATTAATTGGTTTGCTTTTACTGTACCAAAGTCCTATATTATTTTGTGTTTTCAGTAAAGCGCTAGTTCTGTATAATCCTAAAAGCATAAAGAAACATAATTAGTTGGTTTATTTATACTAGTTATATTAATATATATATTAAATAGGCTGTGAAGTAGTAATTTTTGTCCGTTTTAAGTTTCAACTTCTCTCTTTACTTCCCTCGGAAAAACTTTGTTTTTTTTAAATTATTCTTTGTTCGTTTTTTATTAAAATTTAATGCAGAAACAACGCTGCCATGATCTTTTTTATTTATACGGAATAATGTACGCTCGTTTTAAGTTTTAATGTCACTTCTTAGTTTCAGTTGAAAACTTATTTTTAATATAATTTCTAATTATCACCGAGCTAGGGGAGATAAGACAGTTCTAAGAAATACTGCAAACAACCTTGACATATAAGAAAATTTTAGTCCATAACATAAAGTTCATTATCCATACTTCACAAAACAATACATGTTTTTCAGGAACGTTTGTTTTTCTATGAGCAAAAAGCTGTTTTTACTCGGCCGACTTTGCCTGAAAAGCCATAATGAAGACAGGTCTTTATAAATCACCAACTGACTAGCAGAAACTAGAAGGCTTCTGTAACAAAAGAAAGCTGTTTAAGGGCTCATTTAAAAGCTTATATTTACATTTAATCGCTTTTTATAAATTTGACTTGATAGCACATTCCCACAAAGCGCACTTTCGGTTGTTTCCCCAATTTTTTTAAATGAAACAAGTGCCTTTTCCAATGAAATGACCAAAAAAGGTGATTTCAAAACCTAGGCAAGAGCAAAAACTAAGGGGGCAAGGACGTCCCTTCCCTTCAATTACCACCGTTAGAACTAGTACACAGGCTTCATCACAGAGTGAATTTTGAAGGTTCAATTCAAAACTGTTGATCAATCAAGCTTAATTTTTGGTAGATATTTAGCAGATAAGTTTTTAGTTTTATTTAATTTGCTTTCGCAATAATCTTTTACTTTTAATATGACACGTTGATTTATGAAACTTACTAAGAGGGCCTGTATGGGGAGTATATATGAGGAGATCTTATAAGCCTCCAGTTAAGGGCTTTGGACCATAATTATTGCAATGGTACAGTTTGATGCTTCCAAACTCTTCCACTTAAGAAGTGGTACCAAAAGTGCTGTTTTTAGTGTATCCCAATTTATAAGGTTTTAAAGATATGCAAATACATTTCCTAAATTTTGAAAAAAAAAATTATATGGCTTAAAATTCTACTCAAATAACAGGAATTACATTTTTGGAACTAAACCTTGAGAAAATGAAACTGATAACTGGAAATTAAGGTAAAATGTTGTTTTGTCAAAATTTCAATAAGCATAGACCTGTCATGTAGACAAATTTAAGGACCCTCTAGAGGGAGATGGAGTGGAGGTAGGTACTTCAAAATACCTTCTCGGGACATACTTTGATGCTTATGTACTATCTGGAATACATGCGCTATATTATAAGTAGAGATGCCATAATATCCTACCGGGACTCCTAATATGGGCATAGAGTCATTAGGGAGAATGATTGCGTAATGGGGTCAATGACCTCTTTCTCCAGGTGTGCTTTTGGCACGCTCGAGGCGAATGTCAATGTTGTTGTTATTGTTTCCGAGGCAAAATGCCAAGGTCAATGTTGTTGTTGTTTTGAATAGAGTCATAGGGAGAACACGTGGTTAATGGGGTCAATGTTATTGTTGTTGTTTTGGACACGCTCTCAGCGAATGTCAATGTTGTTGTTGTTATTCGAGCCAGATGTTATGAGGTTCCGGGAAACAGTTAATGACACTTCCTTCCTGTTCGAGGCAGATGTTATGATCCGGAAATAGTATTTGTTATTGTTGTTCAAGCCAAATTTTATGAGTTTCCGGGAAACAGTTAATTAATGTCTGGCAGATGACGTCAAGCTAATTAAAGACTTTACATTTCCAAAGAGAATTGTCTCCGAGAAACAGTTTAGATCACACATGATGTCATGATTGATTGATTGACATGGAAGCGGAATTCATTTGTTGTTTCTAAAGAGAACTGTCTCAGAGCGAATGTTTAGATCTTAGCGATGAATTATTTTAGCGCGCGAAAAGGATTCCAAATAATTTGAAATGCATTAGCGCAGAGATGCCAATAACAAAAGGAACACGCTGAATTTACGTTTAGGGAT
>JAQQPU010025289.1:0-12115 GCA_029168905.1 Artemia sp. Kazakhstan ARC1039
TCACAGCAAAGAGTAAGGAGCTAAGGAGGAGACAGACTTTTGATCTTTTACATAACTGAAGCCATCACAACCTCTACGATAGGATTTTCTTATCGATAAATACATTACATACATTTGTTTAAATACATTGAAGTACTTCATATAAATAGAAAAAGAAAAATATTACCATTTGAAATTGCTGAAAACTAAGTTCCTAGCAGTATTTGCCACCCCAAATAAGTTTCCTGGTGGGGCTGATGATGGCCTGCCTTGCCTTTTCCACCTCTGCGCTGGTAAAAAATGGGAATGTAATATTTTAGCTGTACAGAGAAACTTTTTAATTAATTCCTAAGTACCCCAACCTCTTTCAACATTTATCTGAAGCATCACGAAGAGTAAACAGTGCGTCCATTAAATGTACTTTGTTAGGAATCTACCCTATCCCCACCTAAACAATGACTCACTGCCCCTCCCCCCCCCTTCTACCATATTCACCAAAAAGCATAGATGTACGTTCAACATAAGCTCGTTTTCATGCCTACTCATGTCCTTTCTCCCCTTTCAGACAGTTTTTTTTACCTTATATTAACAAATCATATATTAAGATTTTTTTTTCTATTGTAAAAAACGGTACGTTGGTAAATGATGCTTATTCTCATCAGCACACTGAATAAAATAACATAGAGAGATTCAAAAATACCTCAAAAACCGCATCAACCGTCTTCAATATTCTTCCTTCCTTTTTGACAAAATCGCAAAGCTTAACATTGTCATCAACACAATTGGACTCCATGTAGAAACTGCCATTGGAGGCGGAAAAGCCTCCACGAAACGTAACTGAATGACGATCATTATCGCTTAACAGGCAAGATTCGGTAGATGCCTCCCACGTCGCTGACCTGAGAAGTTCAAACACCTTAACAATGGCTTTGAATATATTTCGCGGACTCAAACTAATCTAATTATTTTCTAGGTGGGACACAACTTCACAGTTTTACGTTTAATTATATTAAAATGCATTAAAAGATAACAATGGAATTTGCCGTTCACTTCTAATCTTTTATCGGTGGGAGGGGGGAGGGGAAGTCCCTCTAATTGGTATCTTGGGAGTGTCTCTTGTCGCAAGCCCTTTCAAAGTTGACAACCATGATAAAACCAAGTGTAACAAGAGCAGCACACCTAAAACTTCTGCGCATACCTTTGAATAGGCCTCTTTTCAAACAAATTTTGACTAGTGCTACACCTAAGGCCGTAATTCCCAAAGTGGGGTGCACGCCCCAACGATGGGTCACAGCAAAAAAGATTATATGATAGTATTAGGACAGGTAAACTAGAGTTTGACCCCAAACAAATTGCAATAGAAATGATCTTTACACCATGCTGTAGCGAAAAAAAAAAAATTTGCATCGACATATCCAAAGGTGCACATTCTTGGTCGATGCAAAACTTTTTTTTTTTTTTTGTGCTGTTAGTGTCAATTCCTTCACTTGTTTCTAGAAAAAAAAATGAACTGTCGATAAATGCTCGTTTTTCTGTATATGAAGTACCGTCCCGATGTAAAATGAAGAGCAAAGCCCGAAAACGAAAGCAAATTTGATGTACAATGTACCAGAAAAAGTTTCATAATCATCAATATGTGATTTTACCCTTTTCATCGTTGTGACCTCTTTTTCGCCATACTATCAGAAGGCAAGTATTCTGACATAAAACGATGAGCTGAGCTCAAAAATCAAATTAACATGATGTAGTGTCTACTAGGAAACCCGTTTCATATTCATCAATATGCACTTTTTTATTTTCATAATAAACTTTTCAATCATGCACTTTTTTCAATTTGTAAAAACAAATTGCCACAGAAATGATTTTTACACCACGTTGTAGAGAAAAAAGCTGAACAACATAACCAAAGTTGGATATTCTAAGTCGACGCAAAACTAGCTTTTTTTGCGTACCGTATCACTTTTCTCACTTTCCTAAGAAAAAAATTAAGTTCCGATAATTGTTCGTTTTTCTTGAACTGAATTATTATTCCGATGTAAAAAGACGAGATGAATGCGAAAATGGAATCAAATTTGGTGTACGGTATATAAAACAATTTCATAATCATCAATATTTTTACGCTTCTCGTCGTCGTGACCCCCGTTTTCTTAAAAGACCAACTTTCGCTGGCTAAATTGTCGGTTTTGAGATCTAATAATTAGTTAGCCTGAATATGATCGTCACTGGCTCCATCACCTGATGGGTCGGCTTAAAAAAAATGATTGCAAGATGTTTATTAAAACATTAAAATTATATTAGAAAAGGGAAATCATATATGAAACTAGTTTTCAGCGGCCGACATTTAAAATCAATCTTAGATTAAACTATTATATACGCACTGACTAGTCTTCACAACTGAAAAAATTGTCGAATCAACTTCATGAACATTTGAAAGACAGAATCAAACTCCGACTAGCATTCACAACTTATTCTTTTGATTCAGATGTCTAAGCTTCGAAGTTCTCCTCATCGTTATAGCTTTCAATTCTTGGAAAGTTAGACTATGTTGTCCTTTTGCACGTTTTACACGCTGCAGTGCAAGCTAAGTCGTTTTTAAAGCAGCTACATCTCGTTGAGCTACATTCCAGTTGACAGGAGCACATCACGATTTTCAGAAGCAGACGAGGGGCTGGTGGGACGTAAGTAGTCAATGGGTACAAGAATTCATCTTTATATTTCCAACCCCATTCCTCGGCTTTAAGTTCAGAATCAGGATCTCCACTCCATACCTGAACTTGGTAGAAAACCCTGTAACTGTGGAATTTAACCGCATCAGAAGTTGGTAGTAACTGTTCTGGGTGGACGAACGTGCTAGCAGTAGTCACATTCTTTGTAAAAACTTCCCTGCGGAGATCATTCAGATTTCCTTCTTTTGATGAGCCGTATATCATGAGCAGAGCGTCTTCTCTAGCAACTCTTACTTCCTCCTTCGAAGCTGACTTGAGCATGAAAACTGCACCTGATGTACGAAAAGGGGCATCTGCCATTAGCTTCTTCAGAGCAAGACCTTTTCCCACACCGTGAATCCGTGAAGCAGAGTCACAGCCTAAGATGGCGTCAGCAAAAAGAATCAGATGGCATGTCTCTTGGTCCACCTTCTCTTTCAATTTGTGAATATCCCATATTCGGGGAGCTTCGTTCGACTTTGGCTCAGGTGCAAAGAATAGTTTCTTGCTTGATAGGTCATCACGATAACACAATATAACCAAAAGATCAGTATCATCTCCAATGACGGTAGTGTTATAAAACCTGGCTTTGTTTTTCTTGCAGGACAAGAAATCATCCTTTTTACCTTCAGCTGCATATCTGATGTGAAGAAGACCTCACGGCTGATTATAAGATTTATTTTTGTCTGGGCAATATCCTTTATGGTAGCTTCGCCATCGTAGCCGTTGGACACAATTGTGGCAGATTGATACTTTTGGATCACGTAAGTAGCATAATGGTCAAGGATTTCGAAGTATCGTTCGTTTTTGGCCCATGGAATTCTGTGCAGAAGAGCTCCACCGTCGATGATATATCGAATGTCATTGGGAAGGGGAGTAGAGCGCTCCTCAAGATTGTGAGCCTGTGTTATAGCCTTGGCAAACTCTGGCTTGTTCGGAGACCAGAGCATGCAAGAACTGTCAAAAAGTGATGCCAGGTAGGAACACAGTTCGTGTTGAAAGTACTCAGATTCCGTGAGATTAATCCTCTTTGCTAGCGAGATTAACCACTGAAAAAGGAAAGTGGAGTCCAGTCTTTTGCAATGTCCACCTGGATTCTGCTTTGTAGTAATTTGAACTGCCTGTTGTTTTCGTCGAAACACAAAATCAGTGACCAGCTTTCCAGACATGGAGTCAGTGATTTTTAGGCCTATATCTCTAGCATAATCAACGTTGGCAGATTCGTAGGCTGTCAGACCGTTAGTGATGTTCCTTAGTTGAATATTCCCAATAAACAGTGATCATTTTTCTAGGAAATCGATAACGATCTAGGTGTCTTTACAGTGTCGTAGCCGCCTCGACTCGGGCGTTTCCTTATGTTGTTCACTAGTTCCATAGAAAACCTCTGACACACGCTCCATCAAAAGATTTATTGCAGAGCAGACTGGTAGAGACAGAACCAATAAAGACCTTTGAACCTCTGTCATACCACTTCCATCGGTAAGGCCACCAGCTGCTTTGAGACAAGGCATGAGCTCCTGCACAATGACAAGATCTGTGGACAGCCCAGCCTAGAATCTATCAGAACGTCTGAACATATGCATCCGATTCTGGAAGGCTTGATAAACGGCAGGATGGGTTTCTCGGAGCTTGACTTTACGCTGGATGTAAAACTGGCAGAATTTTGTGTAATTGTTGTGCCCAGATGCCGCCAGACTATGTAGTATGTCAGAGATGGATTTTAAGTGGAGATCCCATGACCCTGATCTTTCGGCTCTTAAGAAATTTCGCAGTATGGATACCCTGTTGGAATATTGGAACAACAGTTTCGAGGTTCTATACTGGAGCAGTTCCAGGCTCTTCCTTTTGATGAATCCCACTGTTTTTTCCAGGGAAGGGTTTGCTTCTTTATCCGCGACGTCCACTTCTTTGTTCATAAGCTTTGTGTACAGGTTTCTGAGTTCCAATATTTTTTTAGGCTGCAGAATTGATTCAACAGCACTGGACCTCTCTTCGAGAAAGACCTCGGAAATCAGAATAGCTTACGGCTTTATCCGAGAAATCACTTGGACAAAGCGTAGGACGAAACGTTGATATAATCTATTGCAACGAAGGTAATGAAAGAGGTGTAGCTGCCTTCTGTGCGTTAACTCGTCTTCTAAACGATCCAATCATAATTTACTAGCCCACTTTTTTTTTTCTTTTTTTTTTGTATCAACAATCGACGAATTGGGGGACAATAAGTGTTAAAAGAAACATCAAATGCAAATAAAGAAGTGCATATTGATGAATAAGAAACGGGTTTTCTAGTAGACATTACACCAGGTTAATTTGATTTTTGGGCTCAGCTCATCATTTTATGTCAGAATAGTTGCCTTCTGATAGCATGGATTATCAAGAGGTCACAACGATTCGAACGGTAAAATCATATGTTGATGATTATGAAAGTTTTTTCTGGTACATTTTACATCAAATTTGCTTTCATTTTCCAGCTCAGCTCTTCATTTTACATCAGGTACTTCATATACAAAAACCGAAAAGCCAAAAAAAAAAATAGTTTTGCGTCGACCTAGATTGTGCAACTTTGGATATGTTGTTGAGCTTTTTTTTCTCTACAACATTGTATAAAAATCATTTCTATTGCAGTTTGTTTGGGGTCGATCCATATTTTGGCTAGTTTGCCTGTACTCTTTTGCAACAACGTCCTGTGAAAGCACTGGATCGCTGGCCCCCACCCCCTCATTACACTTCCTGGCTGAAGGACCACGAAACGGAGATCAACAACGCCGGTAGAGTCTGTAAAGTCCAATTCCATATTCTTTAACTATTCTATTGCAACATTGTCATGCGTTGTATAAAAGGTGTTTTACATAGACAATTTTTTTTCTTTCATTAACATAAAAAAAATGCCTAGAGGGCGACCTGAGAAAAAAAAATAGCCAGTTCATGTACCAAACCCCAATGGGCTTTTAAGTGACCTTAAGGTGAATACATGTAAAATTTTGAACAACAAAATTTAAATATCGCGAGGGGGATCATGATTTTAGAAAAGCCTATTGGATTATGGCCCGAAATCAGTTGGGAACCACTCACATAAGGCTAAAGTCCTAATAACTTCAGCGTGCCGTTATGCGTGAAGCAGAAGAAATTGAAAAACAAATGATCTGTTTGCAAGGTTTGAGGAGTTAAACTGAATGGAAATTGAATGATTGAAAACAATTAGAGTAGAGAAATAATCGTCGGAATTTGAATTGTATTTGTAAATATGTGCGAGAAAAAGGAATGAGAGAGAGTTGAGGAGGGATTTTGAGTTTTGGAGTGGAGATAGATAGCCAAGAATAAATCTGTCTATGAGTGAGAACAGCGTTGCCAGTCAGGTTAAGACAGGCATAACAGCAGAAATTCTGCTGATGACGGTCACTGTACATGTGATCGAAATATCCACTTTATTTCTTGAATGTTATTATCACTGTTCAGTAAAAGAATTTATCCCTATTCGAACTTTTATTTATCGCCATGGAAAGGCAGTGTGGTCTTCGAAATTACCTAAAACTTTAAATGCAACCTTTTGCATCAAATTTCCGCTGTCATTTGTTTACTTGTTCTATTATTCATGTGAAAATGTATTATCTGTTGAAATTCTTGTCAAATACCTCTTTGCAGTACAGCATTCCAAGTTAAAAAAAAAAAAAATAACCAGCTGAAAAAGAGAACTCTTAATAGGTAGACCCAGAGATTTTAGGAGGGTTTAACTTCATTACAGACAGTTGCACAAAAAAAAGGGGATTACTAGTCCTCAAAATTCCTTGCCATTTTTGTATGATTAAGGTTTAATCTCAGGTAAAACTACTTTAACTCTTGAAGGAAATTAGGTTTTTGTTTACACAATTTTTGTCCCTTTTTCGACACTATAATTTTACCTCATATTTTGTTAGTTTTGATTTTTTGGTACAACTATAAAATACGGGTAAAATGGCATACTTGATGTATCTTGGAAAGAACACCATTATTATCTGTCAAAAATGGTAAGCTTTTTATGTTTATTTTATCAACGTTTTTCATAAGTCATTGAAAGGTTCACATTTTTCATCAAAGAAAAATGTGTTTTCTTCACATTTTTTATGTGAGGTATTGTTGAGATTATAATTTACTTATTATAATTATATTATAATTACTTATTATAATTATATTACTTTTTACTTATAATATTACTTATATATTACTTATAATTACTTATAATATTACTTATAATATTACTTTTATTACTTATAATAAATATTACTTATTATAATTATTATAATTTACTATAATTTACTGTTGAGATTATAATTACGATTTGCATCATCATCATCATTTACTTGTACTTGTAGCAGGTCCGGGCATTTTCAGCCTAAATTGGCATCTGAAATTCAGATATTTCGTTGAAATCATTTTCAAAATTGTATTAATATAACTGCTTGATTTTAAGATTATCACCATTAACAAAATAATTGTTTTCACCATGTGTTAACTTCGACCTGTTACATTAACTTTGAATTTCAAAACATTATAAAAAATTTCCTTGGCGAAGATTTAACCTAAGTTTTAAATTTTGATATTGGCACCTTTACCAATACGATGCGAGGTAAAGATACCAAACATTTCCTAAAAATATTATTTAGATTTAATTATCCTGGAAGAATTCAATAGAGTTATTAATCAAATGCATACTCATGAATGATTGACAATCGGACGTGTATGCCTGGTCAATGGGCGTAAAATTAAGGATCAGCGCTGCTAGTGTTCAGTTATGATACCATATTTGCACCATAAATATCATGAATAAATATATATAAACAAAATTTTATCTTATGACACTAGAGAGGGATATTAAATCGAAGCGGAATTATTCTAAATTTGAGGGGTTATCCCGAAAGCAACCCCCATTTATTCACGCTACAATTAACAATACAATCAACACTGTCAAAGTTTATTTGTCTTTTTTTGTCAAGATGCTTCAAAAAGCGTGTGCAACCGTTTAAGGAATAAACACCGAGCCTCGTCGAAAGTAACTGAACTGTAAAAAATTAATTCCAAAAAGAACTATCCAGCTTCATCAAGTAATATATCGCCTATACTGATACCAAGCACCTTAGTTCGTTGAGTGAAAATTTACCTTTTAGAAGTTAGTAGTGTACGGGACTTGCATAATTTAAGAAAAATACGGTAGGGGAGGGCCCTCACAAGGGTCTCAATCTTGATGAAAAACTTGCCTTTAAACTTCACACTTCGTAAAACCATTCTAAGATGGTTTCAGCTCTCTATCTAAAATCTCTTATTTTTCTCGATATATTTCAACTAAAAGTTAGGAGCAACATTAAAACTGAAAACGAACAAAATTTATTCCGTATTGGTTATAAAAGGTATAAAGGAAAACGTTTAAAATGTGTATTCATTCCAGTAAAGCACATATTGCAGTAAACCGTTGGCGGGGTGATAAACAGAGTTTATGGCTCAAGGATTGCGATCTGGCACGTATGCTGGATTTTTTTAGGCGGGGTAAAGGGGGGGGGGGGGGAGGTGCCGAAAAATTCGAGAAACTTAGGATTAGGGAGACCGAGCCGCCTTCCCTGGTTAGGTCTCTAAATAAGATATGTGATTCTGCAAGAACTTTTATATGATTCTACTAGATTCTACAAGATCGGCGTCAATAGAGATAGGAGAGGGGCGGTCAGAGGGAAGCATGTGCCTTTTTGCGGTATTTTCATTGAAAATGCCTTTTTATGGTATTTTTATTGAGAAAACGAAATATTTGCCCCTCTTTGGACTTAAAAAACACATTTGACCCCCCCCCCCCAATTTTCGTAAAGTTTCACGTAGCTGTATACAGTATTCAGAAATACAATCGATAGGCCTACTTATCCATTATTTTTCTACCTGAAGAAACATGTCTAGAGTCATGTTTCTCACGGCCAAGTAAATACTTCTAGAGAGAAGGAGGCAGTTTTTAAAGTCGGTCTGGACTTGCTTTGAACTAAAAGAAAAACTACCGAATATTTCGCCTTAACCATACGAATCCTGTTTTTCTTTTTCCGGTACTTACGTATTATTAGTGACTATACCCAGAAAGTGAAGTTAAGTTAATCATATGAAATATACCAAAACATAATGAAAATATGAAACTTTAGCAACAAAATTATGGAAACTACAACAGAGAATTATGGAAGGCAGGCCGCTTAGAACGCATTATGTTAAATACCTAACCTAACCTAACCAACTCTATATATTAAACTTTTAATTGAAATATAATTGCATAGCAGTTTATCTCATTCAGGCTAAGCTAATTATTTACGAGTACACACAGAGAAACCGGTTTTACAACAGATCAAGGATAACAGTGTGGTCGCTATAATATGTAAGTACCTAAATTCCTACCAGAGGTTTCGATTCATGGACATAAGGAGGGGGGCCAAGACTACTTTCTTATAAGGAAGGGGGGCAATTTTACTGTTTTTCCAAATGAAAATACAAAAAAGACCAGTTTTCAATCAAAATACAAAAAAAAATATTTTTCAAAATATAGGGGAGGGGAAAATTTCACCCTCAAATGACGCTAATGATTCTTACACGTGGCTGTACCTCTTCAATGTAATTGGTTGATGATTGATTAATAGATTGATCCCACCTTGTTAATACAATACGTCATTGATGGATTATTAGTGGTATTCAATCAGAAAAGTTAACATGATTAGACCTAAATGTCTACCTGCTGATATTTGTAATACCTTCCAAACTGCAAATTTATTCAGGTTGGGTAACCCATTAACCCTTTTACCTTTTATTATTATCAGGCTCTAAAGCATGTTTGACTTCGTAGATATGACTTATCTAATTCAGGCCAGTAAGGTTGTCAAAACTGGAACAGTGACTGGATTTTTCTCCATTATCGAAAAAGATGTGTTTCAGAGAGTTTATTTCTTAAAGAAATAATAAAATTGAATTATAATAAAACAATGATAGAACATGTAATATTATAATAATAATAAAATTGAAATTAAAGAAAAATAGAGTTTATTTCTGCCGAACTTGTAGACCCTAACATGCGTGCATGCTGGATCTTATTTCGTGGTGCCAATAATCCAAGGGTGGGTCACAAAGTCAAGCATGCCACCCCCAATCGGGGACGTGCGGAAGGGGTAGGCATCGGGGTCAGCAAAAATAAACGTTCAAATGAGGATCAATCCATTTATTTAGACAGTGAAAAAACAGGTACAAAAGTCCAGATATTTCGATCACATATACAGCGACCGTCATCAGTAGATATAGTAAAATAATAAAATTGAAACTAGCATATTTATAGACAACAAAATAAATAACTTTTCGGTTCATTCACAAAAAAAATGAACTTTTTTTCAATTTTTCAGAACGATTGAATTTTTTTCAGAGATTAAAATTTTTTTTTCAGAAAGAGTTCAATGACAAATTTCATTCAAAGTCTTGATGTAAATTTCCTTCTTTAATCTTGCCCAAATGTAATACAAATTTCCAATGAAGGTGGCAAAGCCTTCCGTGTCTTCTAATTAAAGTGTGGTCTAAGAAAAGGATACCTAATTTAAGGTGTTCCGTCGAAAATACATCGCAGTCAGCATCCTTGAAATCCCAAAATTTCCAAAATTTCTAGGCACTATTTATTCAATTCTTCCTAAAACAAAGTTTTTTATTATCATTGGCCCCTCCCCCAAACAATTCCTGCATGTGTGCGTCTAATGCACGAATTATATTAAAAAAAAACGAACTTAGAAACAATATGAAGAACCGCCATGGACTAAAAATTTGGGATACGGGCCAAAAGCCCGCCCCCCTTCTTCGCGTGAGAGTGTAACCAAGACAATTCTATAATCGTAGAAGAAGAAATAAAAAGAAGTTGTATATTAAACAATCGGTCAAACCTGCATGTGAACTGGGCCTCATTAAGGCACGACTCAAAACACAATTCCTTTGTTGCGGTTTTCCGACGTGTGCTCACAAATGTATCATGAAGTTTATGATCAGTAACAAGCTCAAAACCCCATGCTCGCTCACCACAAAGAGTTGTTGCATTTTTTACACATACCTTTTCCAGGTAGACGGTATATACAGGGAATTCAGAACTTCGGAGTTTACCTAAAATACAAAAAAATTAATATGTATGAAACTCTTCGCAGCTGAACGAGGGGATTTGCACTTCAAAAATCATGTACATCATGTGGCAAAGACCACACGCTTCGGAAGTGCGCCCATCGCGCACAAGAAGTGGCATAGCAAAGCATGCCTTGGGAGTTAAGCGGAGTGTGCTACATGTGATAGAAAAAGCGGCATTCCGAGATATATACCAGACAGTAGAGGAAAAGCAACCCCTTGGAGCTGCACCAAATATTCAATTAGTAGGCCTATACGAAAGTGATAAGAGAGTATACTTTGGCACTTTGGAACTTGGATACAATAGGAGTCAGACAAAGTAAAAATTTTCAAAAAGATTAAATTTTAATATACCGAAGTTTCGATCTCAATTAAATGTCTCAATCTTTCTGGATCCAATTAAAAAAAAAAAAAAAAAAAAAAAAAAAAAAAAAAAAAAAAAAATCTGGAAGTTGACAGACCATTAGTTTGTAAACCTTTCTCAGTAATTATACAGTCGAGGCTAGTTTGATGTGGTGAAAATGATTTAAGGAATATACAATTTCCCTTTTTGTATAAAAAAAATGGTACTCTTGTACTAAACGGACTCTTTTATATATGGCAGTGCATACCAGTCACGAAATAGACAGAGACGCGTGATGAAAAGAGGTTGACAATGCCTTCTGGGATATAAACAAAGGCAAGAACTGTATTTAAATTGCTCTTTTTTGGGGTTTAAGGGGGGGAGGTACCTAGGTTAGGTCAGATTACGTGTTTAATGTATGGTATGTTTTGCCCCCACCCCTCCCCCCCCCCCTAATGTACAAATATATAGCCCAAATTTATTTCTAAACTATTATATATTCATTCTATTTTATTTGATTTGCATTAACCAAACTACCACTCCTTTAGTACAAGGGTACCAAAAAATTCTTATAAGATACGGTACTCCTCCTAACGCAAAATAAAACTAAAAAATCAGAAAATAAATAAACAGAAGTGCTTTCTTATTTAGGGCTTTTATGATTATGGAAAAATTATTCATTTGAGTGACATCATATTTATGAATACATTCGAAAAGCATATATACTTCTCGATTTTGCTGTGAAACAATAGATGGTATTGGCTTTATTCTCTGATTAGATCTTGCGTTCCCTCTTTAATCAGTTTGTCGCTCTTTGAGCTGAACTTTGATTAAATAAAAAAACAAGTTTTTTAAACTGAAAGCAAGGAGCTTTCTGATCGTTTTTTAAATAATGCTGGGAAATCCGGCACCCCCTTCATGAAAAATTCCCTTCCTCATGAAAAATTCCTCT
>JAQQPU010025290.1:0-12114 GCA_029168905.1 Artemia sp. Kazakhstan ARC1039
CAAAATAAGTTTTTCAAAGAAAAGTAAAGAACTTCATTAAACTAAAATGGGCAGGAATAAAATCAAATAATCTACGAAGTGTGAAACCACCCCAAATCAGCATCGATAAATAAATGAAACCCAAAACGAACAGAAATTACAATAATTAACCGAATCAAACTCAAAACGAGCAGAATTAAGTTCTTTACTTTTCTTTGAGAAACTTATTTTGTGAAAAAAGTTTTTCAAATTATTAATATGAATGATCAACATAATTGTTTATTCGATATGAATTGCATTGTATTTATGTTTGCAGATGACAAATTGGTATCTGTTGAAGTTAAAATCCCCTTCATTGTTTGTGAGAAGTCTAATGATGAAAATAAATTCAGTTATTCTCTGGTTTTCTTGCAATTGTTCAATCCCAAATCTCTCGAAGGCTGAGTTTATTATGTTACTTTTAGTTGAAAATGTCCTTTGTGGAAAAAAAGTTTTTGTCACTCTAATAAATATATCATTAGACATAAGTTTACAGAAAATTTAAGTTTGAACAATTATTCGTTATTATTTCTGCTCGTCTTTGATTTAGTGTAGCAGCTCCTTACTTTTAGCTGAAAAATATCCTTTGTGGAAAAAAAAGTTTTTGTCACTCTAAGAAGTATATCATTAGACATAAGTTCACAGAAAATTTAAGTTTGAACAATTATTCGTTATTATTTCTGCTCAGCTCTTTACTTTTAGTTGAAAAATGTTCTTTGTGGAAAAGAGTTTTTGTCACTCTAACAAGTATATCATTAGACATAAGTTTACAGAAAATTTAAGTTTGAACAATTATTCGTTATTATTTCTGCTCAGCTCTTTACTTTTAGTTGAACAATGTAATTTGTGGAAAAAAAAGTTTTTGTCACTCTAACAAATATATCATTAGACATAAGTTTACAGAAAATTTAAGTTTGAACAATTATTCGTTATTATTTCTGCTCGTCTTTGATTTAGTGTAGCAGCTCTTTACTTTTAGTTGAAAAATGTTCTTTGTCGAAAAAAAATTTTGTCACTCTAACAAATATATCATTAGACATAAGTTCACAGAAAATTTAAGTTTGAACAATTATTCGTTATTAATAGACATATTAATAGATGAAATAGACATATTTCATCCTTAGATATTTAGTTCTTCACCGAAATGTCCCAGTTTCAGATTTTTGGAGGTGAAGCCAGGTATCATGGAGCTATTTCAAAACGAATAGAATTTCAGACATTCTTGCATGTTTTTAAGGTTAATTTTTATATATTTTTCTAATAAAGTTGAGTTTTTATTCATTTTTAAGGTTACATGCGTGGAGGTTGAGAGTATAAAACGTTACTTTGAGATTTCATATTGAATTCTATGACCTTTCTAATATTCTCAATACTCAAAGGTTCAAATGCAAGAACTTATTGATTTTATTTAATTTATACAAAAATATCTAATCTATCGTGATGATAGCCGCAAAGCAAAGTATATTTATTACACGTTCTACGCTTATATGTATCTTCGGAATGAGTAACTCATTCCCCCCCCCCTATTTTCCGAGGGGTGTTGGCGCACTGACAATATTGTGACACTTTGGTGATGGTTAATCGGAGTTCTCGTTGACGGTTTTCGGTTGATGTACAGTCATTTTCATTAATACCACTTAATTTTCAGGGTTGTCCCCCCCCCCTTTTTTCAGAAATTGGACATTAAATTACGTACAGGCTTTTACCAAGAACATTAAATCTCATACAGGCTTTTACCAAGGACATTAAATCTTGTACAGACTTTTACCAAGGACATTAAATCTCGCACCGTATGTAAAAAAAACTATATCCGGCTAATTAATGAATTTTAGACATGAAAATTATGGATATATTGAAAAACATTAAGTAATCCTGTTTATTACATTTATAAGAAAACCCCGAGTATGTACAAGAACGTCAAACCATTCCAGTGAGCTTTTTTAATCATAGTGCTCAAGATGGAGATAACGTATTGTTCGAGTGGGAACTCACCGGAAGCGATGAGGTTCTTCTTTGTGATGCTAGTGTCAATTTTACAGATTGTATTATGGAAGTTCATTACATGGGTCTTGGGGGGCCCTTTGGGGTTGGGCTAGGGGACCTCAAAACACTGTTCAAATGGAACTTGTATATTATAACGACCACAGAATTTCACCCGTGTGTTCCCTGACATGCTGAATCTGAAAGTGTGATTTCAGAGAAATTTTTTAACCTTTTAGAATTAACTTATCATTTATGGTTTTCTAACGTGCTGAACCTGAAAGTGTGTTCCCAGACATGCTGAATCTGAAAGTATAATTTTCATGGCGATGAACTATTCTAAAGAATTAAAACGGCTGAGGCTTAAGATATTTATTGCTTAAACATATTTAAAAAACATTTGAAAACCCAAATGTGAAACTTTCCGTAAAATCTGAACTAATAAAGGTTTTTGACCGTAAACTCTAGTTTTCTGATCATAGTGTTCTCAATCTTTTTAGGATGTATGGAGTGAGTGGGAGCTCACAGTTGAGGAGGAGGAGCTCCTTTTCTGTACTAGTACAGCAATTGATGCTACTGACGATGTGCTAGAAGTACATTATACGGAGGAGGATGGTGTGTCATATACGTCTGAGGATCTAGTGAGGAGGGGGGCTTCGGGCCGAATGTGTATTGAAGATGACGAGCGATTGGCACCAGGTTTATCATCAATTAGGGTACGTGAAGATTTATTTGAGGAGATGCCCCCTTTGATCGATATATCAATAAATGATAAGGAGATTGAATGTATACCACCCCCTGTGGTAGATATAATGGTAGTGGAGGATAATGATAGTGATGTTGAGATAACTGAACCAGAAATTGTATATTTAAAAATCGTTGTAAATATTGATATTTCAAATGAGTAAATGATTAGAAGAATGATTTATTTTTTATCTTTGATAGAAAACTTGACTTTGGACTGATAGTACTCTATTGGGATGATCTAATCAAACTGAACTATTCATATACAGAAGTCTCTGCTGGTATCTTTATTCTATATATATCTAGTAGGAGAAAATAAATATAGTATAAACAAATTTATTGCATGATTACAATATAAAACTCATTATGCATAACAATACAACAATGTCTTTAAATCTTCACCTTAGATTTCTTCTTCGGTGTATAGGCAACTGTCGTTAACCACTAATGTCGGTAAATCATTTGGATTCACTGTATATTGATCTTGATTGACTGAAAAGTCAGGATCAAATTTTCTACAGTATAATGTAACTTCACTCTTGTCATACCTCTTTGTATAGTCAATGATACTATTTGCATTCATATTATGAAATTCACGAGTTTCAAACTGACTATTTGAAGCAATATCATATACAGTGTTTTAAAATGGTGAATCACATTCGGTAACTGCCAAATAAAAATCACTTGTTTTATAGTCATAATAGGCAGTGTCGTCACAACGATGACATAGAAACCAAATTGTTTTGTTACCCCAACAGTTGAATCGTAGACCAGATTCTTCCTCCCAGAATAATTTAAATCCACAACGATACCGGAAAAGATTTTACTTGAAACACTGACGTTGAAGAAATTGCATCACAATAGAAACTTATTCTCTGTTTTTAGTAGTTCAAAACCACGCCTTAGCAAGGTTATATCAAACAGTTTGTGGAAACGCACTGGAAGTAAGGAACGACCCGGCTCAGTAGTAACCGAAACTCTAAAAAAGGAAATTTCGATACCAATAAATACATCAAAAGAATAAGATTCTAATTCTGATTTCAAATATATAAGTTTCATCAAGTTTCATCTTACCCATCAGAAGCTACGCACCTGAAATTTGCCTTATTTTCAAAAAATTCGAAATGAACCCCTAAAAGTCACAGAACTTTAATGAAAATCCCACCATCAGATTTAGCGTATCAGACAAACCCACTATCGAAGTTCCAAGCTCCTATCTTTAAAAATGTATAATTTTGTATTTTTGCCAGAATAAAGGTCACGGATGCGTGTTTGTTTTTTTTTTATTTTCCCAGGGATGATTTTATCGATCTATTGGTCCTAGAATATCGTGAGAGGGCTCATTTGAATGGAAATTAAAAGTTCTAGATTCCTTTTTAAGTAACCAAAGAAATTGGAGGGCAACTTAGCCCATTTTTTTCCTGAAGTCACCAAATCAAATATTTGAGATAACCATTTTGTTCAGCATAGTCGAAAATCTAATTAATATTTCTTAGAGGATGACTCAATCCCCCACAGTTCCCGGGGGAAGAGCTGCAAGTTATAAACTTTGCCCATTGTTTGCATATAGTAATGAATTGAATTGAATATACTTATAGCCCGTTGAAATACAATGATGAACAGAGTATAAAAAAGGAAAAAAACAGAAGAAAAGAAAAAACAAAAGAAAAAATAAAAAGACAGATAATGACAAATAAAACGAAATTAAATTATTTTAATTTCGGGAAGTTAAATAATTTTAATAAGATTGGTTATTGGGAAGTATACAGGCGTTTTCAGGAGAAATATTTTCTTGTGGGGGAAGGGGTTGGAGTAGAGGTTATGGGGGAGAATATTTCCATGGAGAATGTTTCCTTCTGGGAAGGGACATTTATATGAAGCGGGGCCGGTTTTTTCAGTATTATTTAAAAAACGATCAGAAATAAAAAAAACAAGTTTTTTTCAACAGAAAGTAAGGAGCAACATTAAAACTTAAAACAAACAGAAATGATTACGTATATGAGGGGGTTCACCCCCTATTCAATACCTCGGTCTTTACGCTAAAGTTTTTTAGTACTTTCAAAAGAGCTATCTATTCTAATTAACCAGCCTTTGTGATTCAGAGGTTCGTGATTCGAAATTAAGCGTAAAGAGCGACGTATTGACTAGGGGGCTAACTCCCCCTATATACGTAATCAGAACATACGAATATAGAAATTCGTTACGTAAGTTAATTTTTAAGCTACGTCAGAACAAAATTTCGAGAAAGCCATTTAGCCAAAAAAGGGAAAATTAATATGCGAATTAATATGCGAGAAAGCTATTTAGCCAAAAAGGAAAATTAATGTGGGAATTTTAATTTAAATATTCATGTACGGTGAGCCAAAATAAAAGCTGCATTAATTCACAAACGGTCAGAAATTAAATAAAGAAAACAGGTTTTGTAACTGAAGGTAAGGAGCAACATTAAAATTTAAAACGGACAAAAATTATTCCGTATATGAAAGGGACTGCTGTCCCTTCCTCAACGCCTCGCTCTTTACGCTAAAGTTTGACTCTGTCTCACAATTTTATTTTTTAAAACGATAAAAAAAACTTTAGCATAAAGAGTGAGGTTAGTACTTTCAGTTACAAAAACTTGTTTTTTTTATTTAATTGAGCAATGAAGATCGAGTTTATTAAAGTCCTTTCCGAGCTGTGTTTAAATTTAACTTCAAGCAATATTCAACTATAAGATGCTATTAAGAAAGAGACTAGACAAAATCAATCCATTGTTTGTGCACTGTCCAAGAGACTAATCAGTCAAAAACAAAACGAAAACTTTAGTTCAGGAAGGGGATGGTTTTTTCACAGTTTTATTGCCAATTATTGCCGGTCTTGTTAGCAATCTTCTTCTTTCTCTATCTCAGTTTTAAGTGTGTTGGAAAATATGGCTAAAACCGTACAAATTGACTGCAATTGGTGACAACCTGTCTCCACTGCAAACTTCTGAGGGTAATCTCACAGATTTCCTTAATGATAATAGCATACCTGAATATCGGAAACTTTTATTTTTCAAATGGCGCCTCGTCGTGTTGACAAAAAAAACATATGAAATTAAACCGATTAGTATTGTTAATGTAGCACATAATATGTAAGAGTCAAATACGTTAAAATAATCTGTGTCAATACCACTACTACCTCTTGAATTCTACTTATCAAGAAATGAAATTTATAACAAGTTTCTTATCGGGAACAGGGTAAAAGATTGTTAAATTATTTGAATGAAAGCAGTGATATTTAAATTGATTCTGAATATCATCAAATCACTTTAGGTAGCAACAGTTGTAATCTCATTGATCTATTAACTGATTTTTTCTCAAATTGCAAGAAAACTCTATCCATTGACACAAATCTCCTAAAATATTTAAACACATCGAACTTTCCCAAAGCACTTGTGATCAACAGAAAAGTTTCAAAATATTTGAAATTTAAATCATGACAGGGATGATTCTAAAAGGATGATTTAAAAACATTATTATAACAAGTACACCTAAATCCAATTACAAAAGCAGCAGCAGAAACAGCAGCAATGATTCCACTTTAGAGAATAGAAAAAAGTTTCTTTCCACCACTGTCGCCAACACTTCTGTTAATATACAAAAGTGTAGCGGTGGGTAAGGTAGGAGTACTCACTTACATGCAAAATTGATGAAATTCTAAAATCTATCTATGCCAATGGTGGTGAGATGGAGAGTCTTAGCGCTCCCAGTACACTTGCTCGAACCTCTAATATTCAATAGAGTGAAGCAAAAAAAATAAGAATTCTATTTACAATTAGTATTTTTAGTCGCTACTCCTGTGCCATTCCACTAAAATCTAAGCGTTGAGAGGAGATTTCAATTATTCAAGAAGCAATACTTAATCAAGAATCCTATAGAAAAATACAGACGAATCGAAGGAGTAAATTTGTCAATCAGCGTGTAAAGAAAATTATACTAAAATTTGGTACACAATTATATCATATTCATAGCCCAATCAAGGCCGTAATGGCTGAATGATTGATTAAAACCATTCGTCATCTTATTTCCAGATATCTTAAACTCAAAAACACTGCTGCCTTTATTCATGATTTGGATAAAATTATGCAGGTTTACAATCAACGTCCTTATCGGTCCTTGTCCAATCGTAGTCCTCTTGAAATTCATCACAATGATAACAATACACTTGACATTTTTCTCAAACAATATTCTTCTAGCATTGAAGGTAGAATAAAAAGCAAATTGATTGTGAGTGTTATGGTTCCAATCAATCGGTCAAGCAATTTTTTGAAAAAGTGAATTACTTATGGTCCACTTAGCTCTTTAAAGTGTCAAAAATCCGTGACCTATCGACTACGAGATAGTAAAAATGATGTGATTTTCGTGGGATTTTATGACTATGAATTGTGGAAAGTTAAAGATAATGGCATTTATCAAATTAAAAAATGTATTAAAGACTTGAACACAGAGTGGTAAGAAGCAGTTGTTAGTTCACTGGCTTGGACACAACTCTGATTTTGATTCTTAGATATCTGTTGAAGAGGTACAGAATGCCTAATAATTTGTATGTGACATTTCGGTCCAAGGTTTCCAGTCATCTCTATAATGATTTGTATAAGCCAAATGATTTTTGGACTAAACTCTCTACCTCAAATTAATTTGAGGGTATATAAGAACTTTCCCTCGTCGATTGTTTAATCAATAGTGAATATGATGTTCTAAGAGAGGGGACCGAGTATAACATTAAAGTGAGACCCTTTGACTGGCAATTCCCCAACGAAAAATGAGTGGAAAGTTGTTATTCTAAAGATTACCCATTTGCCATTATATCTTACAAAGAATACAACTTTATGCGTGAGCTCTGTGGTTATATAAAAAAAAATGCAAGTCACAAAAAAGGGGGGTTTCACATTCAAATATTCATTAGAAGAGAGAAGAATTAACATTACCATTCCAGTTGATGATGAAAAATTTTCCTGGATGAAGATTTACGTGAGTTTCTTCGCTTTAAAAATCATATTATTAAAGCAAAAAGTCTTAGTGAAAAGGATTATGTTATCTATGCAGACTATTCACCCAGTTTCTCATCGAACAGTTCGTAATTCTGTAATTCCAGAGTTCGTAATTCCAATGTCTCCCTTTTACGAGTTCTAAAAAGAAGAAGTACAAAAAATAATGTTCATCACTACAATATAAGACATCTCCAGTATGTTTCTATAAACATTTCATATTTGAAACTCTGTCAATTAACACTAAGAACAGACTCGGAGATCTTTTAGCTGTAGCAAAGTGTGTGTGTGTGTCGTTACACGTCATTTTCGACCTATCGTTCAAGATGAATAGTAGAAGAATTCTATTTGTTTGTTCTGATATTGATTGTACTGTTACTGCTGTGACTCCTCATCAAATAGGTAATGGAGTGGACTATCTTAATTGGAGTACTACAATGTCTGGCTATGGGTTTGGTAGTTGGTTTGATAGGCTTTTTTGTTCTGCACTACCCCTTGCCCAGATATATATTGTACCAGCTGCAACAGATTTTGCTGCCTCAACACTACAGGACATGGGTTGGGGCATAAATTTCAGGAACAGCCTTAAGAAAAATATTAAATCTTCGGCAAGAGCTGTTGGTGAACAACTAAAATCTCAACAAAATGGGAAAAGTTTAAAAAGGATGCGTGGTAGTCATTAAATCGTCAGTCTCCGTCCAGGTGAGGAACGTAAGGCATCAAAAACAACAATTTTGAAAGAAAAATCTTCAAGAAAAAAAGAAGAAAAAGGTAATTAGATCAAAGCAAGATTTCTTCTTATAAGATGACTCATCTACCTCATAAAGAATCATATCCATCTATTAATTCAGCGTTAAATCTATTCAATACTGACGATGTTGAGGTCAGTGTCAAACGTGGTTACTATGAAGAATTTAATCCTCAACAACCTCTGTCGGAAAATATACACTTTCAAATATTTGCCAAATAAAGATTATTTCATTGATTTATCATCCACATTTATTGATTTCAATGTTGTGGTGAAGAAAAAGTTTGACAATCAAACTCATAGCACTGCTGATTGTCTATCCTATGAAAACTGAATTTTACACAACTTGTTCAGTCAAATTAATGTGTACATTAATGGCACATTGGTGAGCACTAGCAATAATTTGTCAAATTAAGCAAGCTATATACAATTTATGTTGATGACACGGAAATCAAACAAGGAGTTGAGAAGTTGAGCAATGGGCTATGAATTTATATTGAATTTCAGCATTGATGGTGCGCTGACTACAGCAGTGACCAAAGTGTATCATTTTGTTTGGTAAGTTAAATCATGAGATATTTTATACTTACCAATGGTTAACGCCCAACCTTAAGACTGACATATACTTACAACTTGCCTAAGGTAATTTCATTTTCAGGAAATCAATTGATTTATCACTTGATGCAATTGTCAATCTCACTTCAGCAGTACTTCATGTGCGAAAAAACATGTCATGAGCTCTGTTGTATTGGCACTGGTAAAACTGAGAGCCATCGGTAACAATATCAAACTGCTCGTTCCTCATAAAGTTACCAATCAGCGTCACATTGCAACGGGTCATCATTGTTATACAGATTCATAATATATCAGTGGGGAAATCCTCTCAAAACTCACTTGGGCCTTTGTGAAGAGTGCTACCGCCGTTGGTTCCTGAATCAAACCCCCCATGATTTAAATTTTTTTGGTTTGTCCAGTCTTAAGTGGATGGGATTCCTCTGTACAATTTATCATCTGATAAAAATAATAAAGAACTCTGTATGAATTGACTATGCAATCACTGAATCACTGGTTTTTACGTTTAGTGGGGCAATTAAAAGAAGGGTGCTCAGTGAACCCATTAATACAGTTAGCAACTACATTGGACATGTCTCCGTATTTCGCAACTCGATCATTTAGCCCAAAAGGATACGCAGTACCCAGAGCATGGATCCATTAATCTTCTCGTCTGCGTAATTTATTATTATTCTCTTCTTTGGTAAAGTTTTCTAGGTCCAGATTTTCTAAAATTGTAATAGTTAGATTAGATACTGAGTTCCGGATTTTACGTTGTAAATTTACAAGCAAAAGCACCTTAAATCTAGCAAAATATTTCCAAGTAGAACCTTCCATTAGGGCTCATCAGAAGAAATACCACGTGCCTTAACGGGTTTCGAGGCTTTACTTTCTTTACCCGGCACAGTGGAGCCTCTACCATAAGATCTATATGGTATCCTAATGTCAGGTAAAACTTTTGATATACATGCATACTAGTAAAGCTATTAAAAATTACATACAAAAAGTGTTTCATTGTTTCCTTAATAAAATCCGAGAGGTCACTGAGAAAAGACCATTCTGGAACAAATGAAGACTGGTCCAGTTGTGTGTTTTATTGGTATCCGGAACCAATTAAAGATTTAAAGATCCTCAAGCTTGTTTGAAAACAGTCTACAAATTCAAAATTCCAAAAAAGAAAAGCGACAGAGAAATTATATTAAAATATCATTCGGTATTTCTTTATAATTTTTTGTATATTTACCTAAAAGTTGATGATACATAAAACTAAATTTTTTGAATTGCCAACTAATTTATTTGGCAGAAAAATCTCTTAAGATCAGTTTTTCGCTCAGCTTTTTACATCTATTTTTAAAATCTTTGTAATTACTGCTTATTTTTGCATACCTACATAATTGGGAATAATACGCTGAATAAGTAATATTTGAATGTATATTACTTCCAAGGAATGGAAAATGAATTACTTCAAAATTAAAATCATCCGTTTTATTATATATTTTAAAAACTAATTTATTATTATCTGAAATATTAATATTTAAATCTAAGAAATGGTCAGAGTGTCCTATCCCACAGCTAGGCTGCAGAATTAACTCTTGTGGATATATATTTTTTGAAATCTCAATAAACTCTGCACAATTTATTACTAAGAGATCGTCCAGATATCTTTTATTATTTGAAAGGTTATATTTTACATTGCTTGGGCTATTTTCATATATCATAAATTTGTATTCTGATTGACTTAAAAACAGGTCCGCTATGAATGGACTCGCATTCCCACCCATAGAAATGCCAACAGTTTGTTTATATAAATTCCCATTAAATGTTATAAAAGTATTAAATAGAACAAATTCCAATAAATCATATACCATATCCAAGCTATAACATCTTGAATTAATAGTACTTCTAAAAAAATTCGTCCATCGGGCTTTTTTATTAAAAGTATCAATTTTCAAAAATCCGATATTAGACAAAAGAAAAGATCTCTTTATGACCATTTTCAATTTTTCGAATACTAAATTAAGTGACAAATTTGTATACAGAGTATTAAAATCAAATGAATCGACTCTTTTAGCTGAAACATTCGCCAAAGAATCTATCACTTGTAACGAGTTATTAACACTCCAATATGGGTTAAAGTTAGAATTTTTTTTAATTCAGGAGCAATATGTTTTAAATTTATTTCTAATTTCTCCTAAAATTAAAGATAGGTCAGTAGCTGCAATTCTGGTTGGACACCTTGCTGCCCCAGAAATAAAACGTGGTCTTGGTGGATATTTATGATATTTTATCGTCCAATAAAAGAAAGGAAACTTTTTATCATTGTCATTTATTTTAATATTGAATTTTTTAAAAACTCTTTCTTCTATATTTTCAATTAAACTATTCTCCTCTATATGAGCCTCTTCGTATATATTTGTTGTTTGTAACTCTTTTGATAAAATATCACAATAGAGTTTCTGGCAAATTATGGCAAAATTATTGCTAGCTTTATCAACTGGTACAGTTATAAATTTATTCTGTATATTAGCAATTGCTTGTTTCATATTGGCATTATAAAATATTGAATTTTTCTCAAAATCTGTTGGATTAATTCTATACATGCTATTTCGTAAACTAGTCAAAATCAAATTTATCCAATTCTGAAATCTGTCTTTAGTAATTTTCTCCTTCTTGCACCATTTATCAATAAATCAATTTAAATCATTCTTTAATCCCCTAAGAATATCTGCTGGCTTTATGCGGTAAGAAAGACGGAATTTAGCCCCCATTTTCATTATATTTTGAAGATCAAGATGCTTTATAATGGACAAATCCCCCGTTACAACATGAGTAGAGATCTATGTTCCATTTCTATGGAACTATGTTCCCTCCCATGCTATTCTATAGCGCTATGTTCCTTCCTGTGCTATTTGGGGAGATTACGTTCCATGGCACCTTTCCAGAGCATGTACTTATGGATACCTTTCCAAGCAACGTGATTAAACACGCTTTTACAATCGGAATTGTTTGATTGACATTTGCAAAAAGGGATAAGGAATTCGCAAATTGGACTCTATGAACGATA
>JAQQPU010025292.1:0-12112 GCA_029168905.1 Artemia sp. Kazakhstan ARC1039
TTATATGTCCCAGGGCATAACTTAAAACCCTTGCCCTGAGGGTTGTGGGGGATTGTCCTCCTCAAAAATATGTTTTCTATGTGAAAATCAACTAAGCTGAACAAAATGGCTATCTCAAAATTTTGATTGGATGTGTTTGGGGGAATGATGGGGGTGGGGGGCTAGTTCCCCTCCAATCACTTTCGATTATTAAAAAGGGCACTATCCCTTTGAATTTCCAATCGAATGAGCCTTTTTGAAGTTTCTACGACAACGCCTTCTATAAAAACCTTATATGCCCCCAGGCCATATCTTAAAACCCTTGCCCTGAAGTTTCTGGGGGAGTATCCTCCTCAAAAACGTATTTTCTATCTGGAAATCAACTACACTGAACAAAATGGCTATCTCAAAATTTTGATTGGATGTGTTTGGGGAAATGATGGGCGTGGGGGGCTAGTTTCACTCCAATCACTTTCGACTATTAAAAAGGGCACTAGCCCTTTAATTTCCAATCAAATGAGCCTGTTTTGAAGTTTCTACGACAACGCCTTCTATAAAAACCTTATATGCCCCCAGGGCATAACTTAAAACCCATGCCCTGAGGGTTGTGGGGGAGTGTCCTCCTCGAAAATATATTTTCTATCTAAAAATTAACTACGCTGAACAAAATGGCTATCTCAAAATTTTGATTGGATGTGTTTGGGAGAATAATGGGCGTGGGGGGGGGGGGGCTAGTTGCCCTCCAATCACTTTCGACTATTAAAAAGGGCACTAGCTTTTTGAATTTCCAATCGAATGAACCTTTTTTGAAGTTTCTATGACAACGCCTTCTATAAAAACCTTATATGCCCCCAGGGTACAACTTAAAACCCTTGCCCTGAGGGTTGTGGGGGAGTGTCCTCCTCAGAAATATATTTTCTATCTGGAAATCAACTACGCTGAACAAAATGGCTATCTCAAAAGTTTGATTGGGTGTGTTTGGGGAAATGATGGGCGTGGGAGGGGGGCTAGTTGCACTTCAATCACTTTGGACTATTAAAAAGGGCACTAGCCCTTTAATTTCCAATCGAATGAGCCTGTTTTGAAGTTGCTACGACAACGCCTTCTATAAAAACCTTATATGCCCCCAGGGCATAACTTAAAACCCTTGCCCTGAGGGTTTTGGGGGAGTTTCCTCCTCAAAAATATTTTTTCTATTTGGAAATCAATTACGCTGAACAAGATGGCTATCTCAAAATTTTGATTGGATGTGTTTGTGGGAATGATGGGTGTGGGGGGCTAGTTGCCCTCCAATCATTTTCGACTATTAAAACGGGCACTAGAACTCTCGATTTCCAATCGAATGAGCCCCCTTTGAAGTTTCTACGACGACCCCTTCCGTATGAAGTGCCTCTGGGAAAAAAAAATAATAATAATAAAACATTGGAGCCGTATGGCCTTTACTATAGGCAACGCTACAGCGTTACCTCTGATATCTGGTCGTTTTGAGTTTGAATTTTAACAGGTATTTGTATCTGCTGATCTTAAGTTAAAAATGGCCTTTACTTTTCTTTGAAAAACTTCTTTTTTGGAAAGTTTTTTTTTTAATTATTAACAAATAAAAACACAATAATATATTACATAATATATTACTGTATTTGCAGACAATCAAAATCTTTTATACATAAATAAAAAGAAACAAATTACCAAGTATCACCCTAAGCCAGCAGCCAAATGGATTACTTACCATAACAAATCACAAATAAGAAAATAGTGAAGTGAAGCAACGGGGAAACCCGACCAATGAAATGAGTCAGCAGGACAACCATAACAAAAAAAAAATGATAAAAGTGTTAGTAAAAGTGTTTTTAAACTACCAACAGAAGGAACGAGATTAAGATCCGACCCATGCAAATTCCAAAGTTTGATTATGCAGGTCTGAGTGAGAACCCCAATCTTTCAGTGAACACTTGGGGTTCAACGTACTTAGAAGATCCCCTCGTTTCGTAATCATGCTCAAATTGGTTAAATAGTACCCTGGCATAAAAATTATTCGGTAGAATTTCGGCAAAATACTTAATACAAAGCATCATTCCATGAAAAGATAATGATAATTCCACAGGTAATATATTAAGGAAAGAATATATACTTTTAATTGGTGATTTTGATCGTAGGGGTTTTGGGGAGGGGGTGAAAGTTTGTAGGATACGCAGTGGTGTATTTTGCTGTCTTTGGAGTGGTTTTATATGACTTTTTAACGTATTCGGGAAAATTTAAAGGAAATGGGAACTTCCTGGGAGGGTGTAAAGAAAAAGGCTTTGGATAGATTGGGATGGAGGAGGAGCGACTGTAGTTGTGTTGGCCTCAGGTGGCTTGGTGCTGCGGTGAGTTGTTAGTATTAGTCAGTAGTAGGATTGCCAGAAATATTTCAGATATCCAACTGGGAAGGAATGGCTGAAAATGGTTATCAAAATATAGCTTAAAGCCACTTCTAGATGGTTTTATTCCCAAAGCTAAAATAAAGACTTTGGTTTGAGGATCTCAGGTTTCGTAATGCAGATCTCTGTCTTGCATGAAAAATTATTATCAAGGTGGTTTGCTGCGTGGAGTTATCTCTGGTAAAATCTGGGTAATGTTTGGTCTGGACTCATTATTACTATTGGTTGTGTTTAGATTAGAAGAATGGTCAACAAAAGTAGTAGCACTGTTTTGCCCTCTGAAGATCATCTGTAGCGATGAAAATTTTTATGTGACTATAAAGAAAGTGTGGCTATAAAAGAAAGGGACTAGGCTTAATTGTGGTCATAAATATTGACCGCGTCAAAGATAATATTATGCCCAAAGGTCGTGAACTTACACCTTATAAGTTCTCCGATAGCGCCGCTTATAGCGCTAAAGATTGTGCCAACAAGCCTCGCGCCACAGCAATGGGGAGTGAAGTAACTTTATGACCGCGCCGCCCTCAATTATTGAGAGAAAATAAAATGTGTAGAAATATAAATGTGACCTCTTTTCCTTGAGCTATCTGGAGATCAGATTCCCTGGGAACGTCCTTGGAGATTTGCGAACTAATTACCTGTTATTAGACTGGATACAGGCATATAAAATGAAATAAACACAGGTAAAAGCAAAAGATTTATTGAGACTTACATATTTAGGTGAACAGCAGTGGGTCACTTCAAATGACAACAACGGTGACTGAGATACAACAATGAAAGAATTGTAAGGATCGTACGCTGAAATAATTCTATCTAAATGGTCCTGAGTCTCATTTACGAATATATCCAAAAAGCACTTTTACCCCACTATCAAACGTAGTTTTTTTTTGTCCTGCGCTCTAAAAAGGTAAACCAAGCGGTTTGAAAAGGCTTAGATCGATAGCTGGAATCCTCTTAGAGGAGCGATCGGAACACATCCAACTCTCAGTCCAATCAGTTGCATCAATTCGAGCACACTTTTCATAACCTGCATGAAACAAACAATTATACCCTCCATAGTCTATAAGGTTTGAAAACGCTCTCAGTATGCATTCAGGACAGACTAGTCTTTGCCTAACTCTTTAGTATGAGGGTAATAAATCTGAAGGTATTCATAGGTGTGATGCTACAAGAAGGCTGAAAATTTGTAAAAGTTGTCTGCAGGGTTGCCACCTGTAACACGAAAGTGTTATTTTAGCACCATTTCATTATATCTAGCAATGTAGCACGTACTAAGAGTTGCCATCTGTAGCATGAAAGTTTTACTTTAGCACTATCGCGGTCATTTATTTTGACTTTAGCATCGAAAATCGCTGAAAATCGCTGAAATGAATTTATCAAGCAAATTCAAGCAACTGCAGCACTTTAGGAATTTTTCTCTGAAAATTCGTGATAGAACCGGTCAGCTTCTCATTACTACTGTTATAAGGAATTAGAGGTAGACATATACTCCACATGAAAGAAGGTCACTTTCTCGGACAGCCTACGACAGGAAACCAGATGAAAGAAGAAGACGAGGTCGTCCAAAGAACGCTTTGCGGCGAACTTTTGACTGAGATCTGTGGACGGCTGAAACCTCGTTATTCTATTGTTGGGAGATATTTGATATCGATACTGATATATCGATATATCGGATGAAATATCGATATCGAAACGTATTATCGAAACCGATATTTTTTAGGGGTCTCCAACCCCCTATATTCCCCGCGGAAAATCCACCACATAAAAATTCTCCAAATTTTCAGCATACATCTTCGAGATTCATTGCAGGTTTGAATTCTTTCATCTATAATTGATTTGATTTATCCTTATCTTACATCTTACCCTGGCATCTTCTTCGCAAGAATTCACTATCAGCTCCTGAGTCAGATACGTGTGAATTACTACCAACTGAGAGTAAAAAGTTCACAACAAATGATGTTATAATGAAAAGTTCGGATTTTGAGTCTTATCAAAGCTATACTAGCCGATCAGACAGGGTGAATTTTCTTAGTCTGAAAAAATGTATATACTGCTGATGCTATTAAGGCTCATCTTATGAAAATTGCCAATGAGTGGGGGATCAAGGAAAAGGTTGTTGCTGTAGTAACTGATATTGGAGCATTTGTGGTTCGGGTCGTAAAGGATGCTGCATCCCAAGTAGGTACAGGATGGACATGTGTTTCGCGCATACTCTAAATTTGATGTGGGGATGCTATTAATGATACTGCTGAATTGCTGCCTCTCGTCCAAAAGGCTAGAAATATTGTCATCTTTTTCAGACATAGTGTTGTAGCTAACAAAAGGTTGCGCCAGTTTCAAATCTCTATTGACAATTTTTGCACCAAAAAAAACTAAAACCTGATGTGCCCAGTAGATGGAAATCGTTTTTCACTATGTTCCATAATCTACAAAATTTGAAAGAGTCGGTAACAAGCTCCCTTGCGCTTCTCGGTAAAGTGGGCAATGATAGTGAGTAGGGTGTTATTTCAAACGTGATTGCGGTGCTTACACCCTTCAAAGAGGCAGCTATTGAGCTCTCTTCTAAAAGCTATCCCCCATCTCCAAAGACCTGCTTTTGTTTAAGATTATGAGACGCCACTTTGTTCAGGAAGATTTGGTGGATTTTCAGATGTGGCTGATGAGCTTCGAAAGGCTTTGCTGAATAAAATGCATTGTAGGTTTACAAGTCTTGGTCAAGTCACACCCGTCACAATTGCCACATATCTTGGCCCGCGTTAAAAAAAATGTATCTTTCACCTAACGATCTTCTACAAGTTGAGAGCAAAATTGCAAACGGGATAGATTTGGCCTTGCTTGCTGCTGAATCTCGATCCGAAGATACAAGTACGATCGCAGTCCCTGCGATGCAGCCATATCAGAATCAAGTTAGTTTGTGGGGTTCACACGATGAAGTCCTTATAGTCAATGCAGGACATGCTTCGACAGCAGCCAAATATATCATGGCTCTATAAACTTTCAA
This sequence comes from Artemia sp. Kazakhstan ARC1039, assembly GCA_029168905.1. Lineage (NCBI taxonomy): Eukaryota > Metazoa > Arthropoda > Branchiopoda > Anostraca > Artemiidae > Artemia > Artemia sp. Kazakhstan ARC1039. The sequence continues at coordinate 5,398 of JAQQPU010025292.1, forward strand.
TAGGAAGCCAACAGTTTCAAAAGAAACTTGTCAACTCAAGTCGTGAAAGTCTCGTGCTATGGGGTTCCAAAATCACCTGTACGAAGTTGCAATGAAATTCATGTCTGTGTCCGCTACCAGTGTCCCTTCTGAAAGAGCGTTTTCCAAGGCTGGTTAGATAGACAGTGAACTGTGGAACCGACTCTTAGCATGTCAACATATTGACATGCTGCTGCTTTTGAATAGCTAGCAGTTTCTTTTTTTCTCTTTTCCCGAGCCCAAATAATTCCAAATCTGGGTTTTTATTGTTCATTTATGTAATCGAAGTTTATTTTTATTGTTTGATTTTATATAATTTGAATTCTGAAAAAAAAATATACAAAATACCTTTTATTTACCATTTGTGTTATTGAACTTCGGCAAATCCGTGAGATAGCAAAAACTGATCCGAAATAACGATATTACGAAAGTAAAAAATATCAATTAATCAAAATATCACCCAACACTACGTTATTTCCTGAATGGGAAGATGTATCCACTATAGCATCGCTTTGGGACGAGTAGAGAGGCTTCATCGATTACCTATGCGCCAAGCGCCACTAATGCCTCCGGAGGAACTAAAGGTCTAAGATAGGGTAGTCTTTCAGCAACTGACCGTAGTCGCAACCCTGCTGAACGAAAAAATTCAAATTTATCTCTATGGTTGAGCTGGATGTACTTGATTAAGAATAGATAAAAGTTAGTACTAGTGGCTCTCCAGAATGAGACATGCTAGGGCAATAAAGAGACATTTTAAAGTTTTTAATTTTATGTTTTTTCATGGTTTTATTTGTGTTTTGACAATTCATCCTCAGCCCCTCATCTAGGCTATATAACCTTAGGCTATTCTAAATATAAGATGAAAATTGTTCCATCAGATTCCTTGTTTTATGCTCATTTTCTACATAGCCTAGGGTAATACACCAAGTGGCTGGCCAGTTAATCCACTCTAACAGCTGAATCATTGTAAAATCTCTTATCATAGCCTACCACTTAGAAAGTGAGTTGGGTAAAATTCTATTTTAGCTACTTTTAGCTATCTTGGAAAGGGGTTAGGTTAGGAAAATGCAACTTTCAGGGATATGTCTAATAAAACATTGATATTGCTTAAAATTCTACTCAAATAAAAGGAATAGGCCTAGCATTTTCAGGACTAAAGCCAGAGAAAAAGAAACTGAAAATTAAGGCAAAATGTTGTTTTGTCAAAATTTTAAAAGGTATAGACCTGTCATGTAGGCAAATTTCAGGATCATTTAGAGAAAGAAGGAGTGGAGGTAGATCCTTCAAAAAACCTTGCTGGACATACTTTAGCCTATAAACCCATCCCTGAAAGTTTCATTTTCCTAACCTAACCCCTTTCCAAGATAGACAAAAGTAGCTAAAGTAGAATTTTACTGCAAGCTGTCTTACCATTGGATATGTCAAAATCTTCTAACAAGTAATAGATAATAGACCTAATAATAGACACAGTCAACCTTTGATAGATTCAATCTAAGACAAGTGGTGTGAAACAGAATAATTATTTTTAAATATGCTAGCCTAGGGTGTAGAGGTACTTTTGTCTAGATTCAAACATTAAATAGCCAATCTGTTTTCCAGGAATGCAGTCAGCTAATCCCAACTGGACTGGTCTTAATAATCAGCAATCATGACTGTCTAACCTTATACTCATAATGTCCACAATTAGAAGCCTGCTCTCTATGCATGTGAAATATTCTTTTTAATCAGAATATCTGGCCAAATTATTCTGACTAAAACCATGGCAAAGTACTAGGGTCTTCCTGTAATACTTGTTACCCTGTCAGTGTATCCCCTCCAGGCCTCCCCTTTTATGAAAGCATATAGGCTATGGCTCCAATAATATATTTGTTTGTTGTTCTTTTGGGAAAGGTCTGGATTAAAGGCTATTGAGAAAAAAACATGTTAAGAAAACAATTCTTACTTCATATGCAGAATAACTATAGTTAAAATATTTTGACTGCAGTTCCACTAGACCTATACTTTACCCCTAAACCCCCCTAATATGCAAATATATAGCTCAAATTATGTATTTCCCATGTATTCCACCACCTAATTGAAATTATCAAGTATTTTGCAGTAGGTTGCATCAAGATATGGCTAATTGTAGAAAGAGCCAAGACAGATAGTCTAAGTAATTGAGAGGCAAATGTTTAAATGGCTGCAGCATGGGTAAATGGTTGGAGTAAGTATGACTCTCTTATTGGACACATACTTGTCAGGTTAGTTTTTGGAAAGGCATGCCTGCCTGCCTAGAGTCTTAGGCATGTTGACCAATAATTTAAAATTGACATAGGACCATTAGATTGCCCAGAATGAGAGGCAAACAAGGCCTGCCTGCCTATGGTCTTTCAGTTCAGGTTCTGATGCAGGCTTACTCAGTGGTCTATGAGTGACAGCTGATGGTGAACAATTGTTGTTGACAAAAATGTCATCATTAAATGGGCAAATACCTGTTATTTGTAACTCTGCAGTGATATTCTTTAGGGGAAATGAAAGTGGATAAGTAACACCAAGAAACTGCAGAATTCTGTACAGAGAAACTGGAATACCTGGATTGTTGACCATCCAATTTAAAATTGCTTTGTTGTAATGGGATTTGAGAGAGTAGAACACTCCAAGATCAAGTGGTTGCAGTTTGTGCAACATGTGTGGTGGCAAAGTCAAAAGGATTACGTGATTATCTTTGGATGCATGGATAGCTTCAACTGATAAATGGGACTCATGATTATCCATAATAATTAAATGTGACTTGTCTTGGCTGGACAGTGGCAATGAAGTGAAGCAGAAACTTGTTGAATACAGAAGCCATAGTCCAGCCACTGTTGCTATTACATGCAAAAGTACCAGGTGGAGCCCCTATTGTCATTCTTGGTGTTGTCTTTTTCCTTGGGAAGACAAGTATCAGTGGAATTGAGTTGCCAGCTGCTGAAACACAAGCAAGAATGGTTGTAGTCTGGCCCCTCTCAGCAGAAGTCACCTTTCCAATTTGACAGACTCCTGTCTCAGCAACATCCTTACTTGAGTTTTGAACAGTAGTTAAGCCACTCTTGTCCATCTTCTATATACTTTGGGGAGGGAAGGCATGCCTGGTCATGACATCACATAGCTTGGGAAAGAAGATCCCAACATTGTAGCAATTGAAACTGGTTGCCCTAGATAGGGTAGTTGCTTCTGGTGTTCTTAGTGAAAGGCTTGGATTTTGTGACATGAAGCCATAATACCACTTCTTTCCTGTTTTTTTCTTGTCATCCAAACTTGAAGGATATGACAATCCATTTCTTTTTGCATATTTTTAGGCTATCTTGCAAAACTCTGAAATTCCCAAGTATGGAAACTTATAGATCACTGCAATCATGTAATTTTTTCAATAATTATGACAAAAACACTGATTCTAGTCAATGCTTTACCCAGAGGGGGGGGGGATTAGGGGGGTTTGAACCCCTCCTGAAAGGTCTTTTTTGATTTGTTAAAACATAACAAAAATGGATATAAACAAATTTTGTATGCATTTTGTGAGTTTTTTTTATGTAAAATAAAAGGAATCTTTGAGTGAAACCCCCCTCCAAAAAAAAAAAAATCCTGGGTACAGCCTTGGTTCTAGTTCATATAGATACTAATCAATAAATCAGAGCCAGTAAATGATTACTGTAAACCTAACATTTCCCAAGACAATTCATGGAACTCCACAAAAAGTTTTTGATGTCTAACCTGAAATTTTTGATACTTCCACAAAAGAACAAAATGGCTACTGTCAAATTCAAACATCTGCAGATGCTATCTGATAGAGAGATACTTTCCTACAATTATTTGGGGATTTTTTGCAAGATAGCTTCACTGTATGTTAAGCCTGTCCCAAGTATGGGGCCTTCCCTACTCTGCATATTTTAAAGTAAGAATTGTTTCCTTTACATGTTTTATTCTTAATAGCCCCTGATCTAGACATTGACTATTCTTTCTATCAATTGATATGTTGTAAAACCAATTATTCTGGGCCAATTTAGAGGTGGCCAGCTTAGACTGAGTGATTATGCTGAATATTGGATGAAGAAAATGCTATGGTAAATGAGTTAAAATAGTGAATAATAATAGAAAGAAACATGATAATTTTGATCAATGTAGATAAACTAACTATTTTAAAGTAAAAGTTCCATTGTTTCTTATGTTAGTTTTTATGTTGCCTAGAGCTAGCCTCTGTAAGATTATTAGGGGGGTAGAGGCACTGGGGATGAATCATCAAAAGTGAAAATAAATATAGCAATTAGCATAAAATTAGCAATATAAAAATGTATCTTATGCTAATATGTCTCCTTCCAGAGACCTAATATTCTTAACCTTTAGGCCTAACTTCTTTTTCATAAATGTTGCCATTAGGTTCCAAATATTAGATATGATACAAATAGTTTTAGATTGTTGAGATTAGTTGGTGGTTGGGATTAGTCTAGTTAGGATTGGCTGTTTAGCCCACAATCCAGGAAAAACAAACAATCCAGAAAGAAAAAAAATATTAAAAATGTTTTTAATATTTTAAATGGTAAATTTAGTGATTGGTCACTTCTGAAGAGAACATACTAAACAAATGAAAGTAGTAGGCTACCATTAGATTCCTATACTACTTTTAAACTTGTCTACACAATTCTAGCTAATAAAAGTTAACAAAAATGCTTTATCACTGTGCAAATAGCTTATAATATTTAGTATTTGAGCCTGTTGCTGAATTTTCACTTTCCAGATGTTTAGTGTTTTTTCACTTTGTGATATAGTATTGACCTTTCACTGGCGTTTTTAGTTTCAAAAACAAGAAAAGTCACAGGGGGACAAACCTAGAGAATATGGTAGCTATGGTATTATTTGTTTGTTGTTTTTGGCTCAAAATTTTCCCATATGTAACAATGTTGTAGCAGGAATGTTATCATGGCTTTAAAACAAATATATGTTCTTCCACAAATGTGGGGATTTCTGGTGGACTACTTCATGCAACTTACACATAACTTACAATTAATGTTTGGTATTGACCATTCTACCTTTTGGCAAGAACTCATGATGCACTGTGCCCCTGCAATTGAAGAAACTATAAGCAAACCTTCACATTTGAGGAAACTTGGCTTGCTGTTTTTCATATATTTTCCAATTAATTCACTGCTGAGAGAGCTAAGAAATGTCATTGCCTTTCATCAGAATTTCATCATGATTCCAACTGTAACATTTATTTGCATCAGAAAATATTTGCATCAGATTTATTTATCGATGCTGATTTGTGGTAGTTTCACGCTTGGTAGATTATTTGACTTTATTTTTGCTCATTTTTGGTTTAATGGAGTTCTTTATAATTTCTTAGACCACACTTTTCCATTTACGAAAAATTAAGCGAGAAAAATGTGTTTTAATTTTGATAAAGCAGTGAACAAATACAATACAATAAACACTTAATTAAACAAGCACACTACAAATATTTCGGTCCCACGTCCGGGAGCCTTTCTAAACCGAAAAAAGGGAGAAAATGAAACAAAAAATATTCTTTTTTTTAAGATTAGGAGTTTAGATTCCTACTTATGATTGGACTGAGAGTTGGGTGTGTTCCGATTGCTCCTCTAAGAGGATTCCAGCTATCGATCTAAACCTTTTCAAACCACTTGGTTTACCTTCCCACCACTCTCTCAAATTTTCAGCAATTTTTCAAATAATGAATTTTCAGCAATTTTTAACAACATACACCCTTTAAAAATCTGGACACAAATAGTAGTGTTTAATTTAGTTTCACACCTCCTCTAGTTGACCTGAAATAGAAAACTTGATACCATTCCCAAAAAAAATCTGTTTACTTTCATTGATAGCTTGGATACACTTACGCTATTTTGATTTGGTAAAATTTTAAGAGCAGAAGTAGCCCCGAAAAGTTGAACATAATACCCTCAGTCGTTCTTGGGATACTGCTGAGATGCCTTATCAAACAGTTCGTAGTAACGAACTGTAAGTAAGGAGCAACCCGGCTCAATGGTAACCGAAACTCTATAAAACGGGTTTTGATACCAATAGATACATCAAAAGAATCAAATTTCAATGCTGATTTCAAATATATAACTTTCGTCAAGTTTAGTGCTACCCATCAAAAGTTACGCGCCTGAGAAAATTTGGCTGATTTTCAAAAAAAGGGGGAAAGACCCCCTAAAAGTTATAGAACCTTAATGAAAATCACACCATCATATTCAGCGTATCAGAGAACCCTACTGTAGAGGTTTCGAGCTCCTATCTACAAAAATGTGGAATTTTGCATATTTTGCCAGAAGAAAGATCACAGATGCGTGTTTATTTGTTTTTTTTTTGTTTTTTTTCCCCTGGGGTGATCGTATCGACCCAGTGGTCCTAGAATATCGTGGGAGGGCTCATTGGAACGAAAATTAAAAGTTCTAGTGCCCTTTTTAAGTGACCAAAAAAATGGAGGGCAACTAGGCCCCCTCCCACACTTTTTTTTCCCAAAGTCACCCGATCAAAATTTTGAGATAGCCATTTTGTTCAGCATGGTCGAAAATATGATAAATATGTCTTTTAGGATGGCTTAATCCCCCTAAGTCGTCAGGGGGAGGGCTAAAAGTTATGAACTTTACCCAATGTTAACATATAGTATTGGTTATTTGGAAGTATACAGAAGTTTTCAGGAGGGTTTTTTTCTGGTAGTGGG
>JAQQPU010025293.1:0-12112 GCA_029168905.1 Artemia sp. Kazakhstan ARC1039
CAACTCCTTTCCAAGATAGCCAAAAGTAACTAAAGTAGAATTTTACCTTTATTTCTTATTTAAATGAGAGATAATTTTAAACTTTCCCTCCGCCTCCCTAATGTGCAAATATAGGCCTATATCCTGAATTGTTATATATAGGGGTTGGGGGTAAAATTCATTTCCAACAAAGAGCATAAAAAAAAGGCATCGAGTGGTATGTTTACTTTATTCGCAAGTCAATAATATGAATAACGAAAAATTTACCTGTTCTCCTTAGCCTAGCCTAATCCTAGGTCAGTAATTTGATCTGCTCAAAACTTACCAGATTATTATACCACTTTTTTAGTATAATGAATAACACGATAATTTCATGTTTTTTTCAAAATAATAATAATGGCCTATCACTTACTTAACACCAGAGACTGTAAGGTTTAAATCTTTCCTTGCAATTTAATGTTTAAAAATAGTTTTCTTGCCACTTTTTTATGTTGCCAAATAACGTCGTCTCATAAGTGCAAATTAAGGCCAAGAAAGAGACATTTTTGCTAAAAAGAAAGTGCAAGTCATAACATTCGTAGAAGCGCGGCGTCAGTCGCGTGCGCAGCCCCTCTTACTGTTCTGACCACCCTTATGTCATTTAAAAAAAAAATTATAAGTTATCCTGTGATCATTAAACATATTTCCTTCAGATTTTTCAAACGTATTTAATATAAAGTAAGGAGGGCTCCCTATTTAAATCAACCTCAAAATAATGAGTTATATAACAATTATCGTTGTTTTTATAGCTAAAAGGTACTGCTCTGCTAGTAATTTGCGTGTGCTTATTTTGATTTCCTGGATCTTTAACTGTTCTATAGTTAACATCATCAAATGTTTAGATGAGATGTTCACTTCATTTTGTCTAAATGTTTTGAATGGAATATAAAACGTCGTAGTCATGAATTATAGCTGACTTCACTTTAAATTAGTGAACGTTCTTCTTCTTCTATTTCACAGCAGGCGGGTTTTTCAGTTGATACTATTTAGCCCTTTTTGTTTTGCTCCACTCTGTGGGCTACAGAGCTACTGGCTTGGTTGTCTCTTATTTATTAGACATTCTCAGATATCTTTCAGTAGACCTTTCGACTCAAGGAGTTCAAATATAATATGATAGATATCGATTTCTGTGCTGTGTGTGCAGGGATAGTCGGCTAGGCTCTCGGCTGAGATTTTGTTGTGTTTGAAGCATTTTAACAGTTTACAATGCAAAGTATGCTGTGCAGACATCAGCATATTACATTCAAATAGGCAGTGATCAATTGTTTCATTATTCATAATACAATACCTGCAAAGAGGGTACAGGGGAGCTGAAACGCTTGAATTAGGAAACTGATACGAGAATGCAAGAAAGTTTAGTCCATTTGTTCCAGAACGAATTCTATGATAAATTTTAAAAAAATACTTTTTGGGAAAGGGGGAAAGAGTAGGATTTTTCTTATTAAACATAATATTTGATAGTTTCCATCGGTAAATATCTTTAAAGAGGATTGGTCTCCCACTTGGCTGGTCAATATTTATAGCATTCTTTGCCATTTCATCAACCTGATGATTACCACTTATACCAGAGTGGCTAGGAATATACTGAAGATAAGTTCTTATGCCACTTGAAGCAAGATTATCTATAATACTGAGACAATGATAAGTGTCAATATACAGCATATACTGAGGAGCTGAAGACAGCAACTCAAGGCTTGATAAAGAGTCAGAATAAACTATAATATTATTTGAATTAGCAATCAAGGGTTTATTTTCCATAAGGTGTTCTAATGCCATGAGTATGGCATTTAACTCTGCAGACATTATATATACATTATTATATAATCTCTCACCCATTGCAATTTTCAGGTGAGGAAGGAAGAAACCACTTGCTACCTTCTCATTCATTTTGGACCATCAACAAAGATTTAGGAATAGTTTTTATAAGTAATTGTACTAATTTCAGCAAATTTTTCTGCACAAAAGCGATGGGGGTTAAATCTTTAGTCCACTTTGAGAAATTAGTATTTATTATGGCGATTGACCAATTCCATAGAGGAGATTGGGGAAAGTAGGCGCAATAGACTTTTCGGGTACAGAGAACTTCTTCTGAATATTGGCATACTCATCTGCAATGCCTCTATACATGGCTGGATTTCTTAACCAGTTATGTAGGGTGTGTGAGCTATGTGATTCAATTTTTGTAAGGTGTTTTATCAAGAGAAAGCTACGTCTCTCCCTTACTGTTGTTAATCCACTCTCCATAAGCAGAAACTTGGTTCTTGTAGGTTTTCTAAGACCAAATATGAGACGTATTATATCGTTTTGTATTGTTTCAATTTTTGCATCTGGGTCTTTGCACATGCACCATAGACAATGAGCCCATAGTCATTATGGGGTCTTATATGTGATTTATAAAACTGGAGTAAGGTTTTCTCCTTACAGTCCCAGGGTGTGGAAAGAAGTCTTTTTAGTATAATTGTTTTTCTATAGCATTTTTTTTATTGTGTTTGAAATATGAAAGTGGAAATTAAGTTTCTGGTCAAGCCTGAGACCTAGGTAATTATTATGATTATCTTCTGGAATATTTGTTCCATTTAGGGTTAGTCTTGCATTAACATGATTTCGCTTTCGGTGAAATTGAATTATTTTTGACTTGGTAGGTGCAATGGGTAAATCTGAATGTTGAGAGAATTTTTCAAATTGGAAAAGTGACTTTTGCAGCTTTGACTGTGCAACCTCAAAGGTGTTGCCAGATGACCATAGTACCAGATCATCAGCATATTGTAGATTCGTGTGGGGGAGGTTCATGTCCCAGAGGTATAGGGCAAAGAGGAGGCAGCTGAGGACTGCTCCCTGAGGAAGGCCTTTGGTTATTGTCTTTTGGGGTGAAGAGGCTGAACCTACACAAACAATGAAACTTCTCAATTCTATGAAAGATTTTATAAAAGATACTAGCTTGGGGGGGGGGGGGTAGTCCAAGGTTTGCAAGTTTAATTAAAAGGATTTGGTGGTTCACATTGTCATATGCCCCTTCAAAATCTAGGAAAGCTGCAACTAGGACATTATTTTTTTAGAATGATTCATTTATTGCATTTCTTAACAATATGAAAGCATCTGTTGAGGAATGGTGTTTCCTGAATCCAGTTTGATTGTGAGGGATCATATTATTTCTTTTCAACAAACCAGAGGCGTCGATAATAGATCATTTTCTCCATTATTTTCCCCATCACAAGAATGATCATTATGGGCCTATAAGACTCAGGGCTATTTTTGGGTTGATTTTTCTTTAGGATTGGTAGGAGGGACGAACATTTCCAGATATTGGGGAACATAGATGAAGCCCAAGCATGATTATAACAATTTAGAAGTTCCTGTTTGTATGAAGGGGTGAGATTTTTTATCCATGTAGGGTGTATGTTGTCATAGCTGCCGCTAGTCTTGGTCCTAATATTATGTATTGCATTATTCATTTCCTGGATTGAAAATGGACTGGTTATATACTCGGATCCTGGGCGAGGTTGGTAACTTGGGTTCATAGGAATTGGGGGCATTTTGCTACAATTATTTGATGTTAGCTTATTAACAAAAAGAGTGGCAAATAGCTTAGCTTTTTCATTATCATTGTCATAATGGGTATTAATATGTGTAAGCTCATACAGGAGTGGGTTGGGGGAAGTCTTTTTCCCACTGATATGGCTTATGACATTATGTATAATTGGCTCATGTGTTTCTCTGGAGAGATTATTTGCAAAATTATTCCAGTAGTTATATTTAGCATTTATCATGGTCCTTCTTAGATTAGATTCTGCTTGTAATTTTTTTAAATATGTGGTAGGTGATGTTTTTTTTTTACCCTCGAATACTGTCGGTTCCTAAAAGTTGCATTAATACTGTCGCTTCGTAAATTTTACGACTTTGACTTTGAATGCCTGCAAAAGATCGAGGAGCCGAGGTACCAAATAGTATTTTTAACAGTGCGTCGACTACATATGAAACAATACAAAAATGGAAGAATTAGTCAAAATTTATATCTTGCTGCCACAAGGGATGCACATCTTCGTTCGATGTTCTGCAGAGATGGCCCCACCACACTTGTTACAGAAGGTGGTCGTCATCCTACGGAGTTTCGAGGGACAGAGAGAGCAAATTTTGCGTTTTCGGTCCTGAGATGTTGGGCTTCCAGAAGGACTAGCAATTCCTGCGACATCTTCAATGTGTTCACGGAGTGAACGGCTCAAATTTCTACCTAAGAGCCTTTGCTGTACGTGAGGCTGCACTAGCTCTCGGTAGAGTTCCTTCATATAACATTTCCTTGTAGGAGGCTTCTCTCCAATCTTTCCGCGGTTGAAGCAGTATACCACATAAGAGTTGATGGAAGTGATGTTTAGGAGCCCATAAAATACACATAAGGGCCACCTTTTAGTTTTCCTCGAACAGGACATGTCACTACACATTTGGTCAAAGGTATCAACCCCACCTTTAATCGAGTTGTAGTACTCGATGACTTCTGGTTTTCGAGTTGGGTAGGCCAAAGAAGGTCTCTCGTGCATTGTAGACAGTAGAACGACCATTTTGTTTCGTTTTGGGACGTATGAAACCATGGTAAGCTCCTGGTCAAAGCAAAACATTGAACTCCGTTAAGTACGCTTTTTTGTCTGGAGAAGTTCAGGAGGAATTTCACGTTTGTTCTTTCGAAGCGTTCCAACAATGGTCAGGCTGTACGGAGGTTTCAAGAGCTCTTCAGCCATTGGAATGGAAGTGAACCAATTGTCCATAGTTATGTTTCTATTGGAACCCCAAATTGGTCTGCTAAGCTCTCGAACGAAGTAATCGCCTAGAGGCAAACCACCTGTTCGAGTTCCTTTACCCAGGTATGGGATAGCATTTATCATGTATTTGGTGCCCACGTCACACATCATTACAATTTTAATTCCATATTTGTTCGGCTTGCTATATACATTCTAAAGGGGCATCTTCCCCTAAAACCGAGCAATTGCTCGTCAATTGTAGTGTTGGCCCCTGGCTTAAAACTACCTTGACAGTTCTTGATGACGTCTTCCCAAACCTCTCTTATGGCAGCAAAAGGGTCATTCTGTTTCCTGGAATTCCTCGTTTCTTTATCGTCAAATCAGAGGCAATCAATGAGAAAGCGGAATCTTTCCTTCGACATTGTAGCCTTGTAGGAAGAGCCACTCATATTGGCATCAAACATTTCGTCAACAGAGAGATGTCCGTCTTTTAGTGCTGCCGTAAGAATGAACAATCCAAATAAAGCTTTCAGCTCTATCCTATTTGTAGGCTCCTCTGCGGCTCAAGGTGTACCGTAGTTGGCTGCCTTTCTTTCAATCTCTTCATTCGTATGCAACACAATCTTTTCCACAATCTCGTCATTCAAAAAGACTTGAAAAGCTGAGAGAGGCGTATCTGCCGCTTTGGCAGCATCACCTACAGGGCCAGCCACACCTCTGATGAGATTTCGACCCAAGGGTCTCCCTCTGTTGGTTTTCTGTGGGGGTAAAGCTGACCACCTATGTCCATCTTTTCCTCTGAGCGATCGTTTCGATGGGACGACAATGAGTCGGTCGCCAGGAAGTTCCAAACTTAGTAAGTTCTTTTCACCTTTCTCTTGATCTTCGTCTGAAGATTTAGACTGCGTTCGAATATTTGCTCTTGCTTGCCTTCGCACAGATGCCGATGCACTTTAGACGACCAGTATCTTCATCAGCATTTGTGTTGGACAGACGGCTATCGTTTTCTTCTTCAGGTACATAATCTTCATCGGAGTCTTCGGTGTTTTCCAAATCCTCCAGATCTTCTCCGATTAGATTTTCTTAAGAGTCACTAAGAGTTGAGATGTTATCCTCTTCGTCGCTTGCATAGAGTAATTTTTGGGTCTGATTTTCTGTAAGCCTTCTAGAAGCCATCTAAAAGAAAACAAAACATCTAAAAGAAAAAAAAACGGAAAGAAAAAGAGACGAAAAGGTGTAGTGTCTGTAACATTCCCGCTCCTGAGGACACATGCACATTCCTACCTGGGCAGATGTTGAAATTAGAATTTTAACAGCTTTTGTCAAAAGAAAACTGACACAAATCCAATAAAAAACTAAATGTACTAATTCTGATTTTCGCAAAAAAAAAGTTACACTATTACTGTCGCTTCGTAAAATTTACTACTCACCCTCGTTATCTCGGAAACGAGCAGGGATCCGTTCAAGTCTGAACTTGCCCAATAACTGGCGTCTCGAAAAAGGAATTTACGTGAAGTCACGTCTTGTTATGTGATACCGTCTACACGGGAATCTCGAAAAACGGTTTGGCGGTCGTAAAATTTACGAAGCGACAGTATTCCAGGGTCAGCTTTATTTGCTGGTTTATTCCCCCACAATAGGCTACGGACATTAAAGTCTCAACAAATAATTATATTTTTCAACATATTAGAATTATTTATATAGCTGAACAAATCCATGGCATCTGTAGTTTGGCCATTAGGGTTATAAAAGCTTAATTAAGTTTTTGTATTATTCAGCCAAACACTGATACCAATTGCATCAACATCATTTACAAAGTCTGGAAAGTGGATGCCACAGAATTTTATATTATTTTTAACTATTAAAGCTACTCCACCCCCTTTTCTCTCTGATGATCAATCCTTTCTCAGGATAGTGTATCCCAGAGACTTAATTTGTTGATTTTGGGTTAAATGAGTTTCCTGGAGGCAAGCAATATTGATGGAATTATTATTCATAAAAGGTATTAGTTCATTTAACTTATTTTCTGTAAGTGATCTTACGTTCCACTGGAGTATTGATACGTGTTGTGTTGTTGATTTATTTTTCATATGACTGTTTATCAATGTTCAGCTTTGTTAATAGTAAAGCAAGATGTTTTTTGCTTGAATGAGCATATGATTAGGGATGTAGATTATTGCCAATTCAGCAATGATTTTTGTTTTCTGTTGTTGTTGTATATTCATGGCCTGAACTGCATTGCAGTTTAGGATGATATATTAGGGGTTTGCATGTTTGGTTGTGCATCCAGTTTGTCAGTTAAGGGATTAATTCCTGGTAGTGTTTCTGGTTTGTTTCTTGTTGGGAGGGGGTGCCAGGCCGACCTCATCTCACTAGGCAAGGAGGCTTGCTGGCTTGGTGATTCTTTCTGATAGAGATGTGAGCTAGGAGGCTTAAAGGACGGTGTTTTGTAAGGAGTACTTGATGCATTGGGAGTGTTTGACATGGGAGTTTTATTTGATTTCAATATGGGTTTTATTTGGTGTGATTGGGCAGCATTTGCTTCCATAGCTGCAAAAGGGTATGGAATGGCATTCTCTGTTGCTATTTGGAATGTTAGTGCTCTTTTCTTATATGCAGGGCATTGTGATTTATTGGTGGATTCATGTGGGCCTTTACAATTGATACATGTAGGCTGAGTGTTGTTGCAAGTTGTCAACTCTTTAGGATGGGAGCCTTTACAATTACTACAGACTAGGAGAATTTCATTGCATTTATTTGTTATGTGTCCCAGTTTCAGACACTTCTGACACTGGATAGGCTTTGGCTTGTATTCCTTGTGCGGTTTGATTTGCCCAAATAGGAATAACTTTTCTGGGATATTAATTTTTTCCTTCAGAGTAAATAAGAAAGATCTACTTGTTTTTAATCTATTAGAGTTGGGTTTACCCAGTTGAGTGACATCTTCTACAGGGATAGTGTTACCAGCCCTATCTGAGACCCCCCTTTTAACACCTGAATTTGTATTTCTAGGGGAACATTATATACTAATATTTTTGTTGGGGATTGTTTTGGGTTCCATTTAGATGAATTAATTGGGGTATTCAGAAGAGATTTTAGATTAAGTATTATATCTGCTGATTTCTGATCTTGGACAGCTATTAGCAAAGATCCATCACGGTGAATGTTAAGAGAAAACATTGATTTTAACATTTTGAAAATTGCAACCCTTATTGTAGTAATCTTTGTTATTTCAAAGGGGGTATTAGGAGTAATTTTGAGGTAAATGCCTAAGTATTGGGAAGGAGAAACTTGGACAGGGGGAGGGGAAATACTTTTGATTGGGGAGGTTTTTTTCCTTTTTTTGGAGCTCCTAGAAGGGACCTCTTGAAATCCATTATCATCTATGGTGACATTAGCTCCAACACTGATCATTGTCCTATTCTCAGAATTTGAGCTTTCATGTGAGCTCTGTGATATAGAGCTTGACCAGCCAAGATGGGGCAAAATGGATCAATTTCATTAGTATTTAGGGTGGGATCCGGAGGGACATTTTTTTATGGGGTGTTCTTTGCATTGCCTATTGGAATAATCTTTAAGCTAAACAGGAAAATATAATATTATGATACAAGACCGTCTGCACTCTACTGTGGGGAAGACTTCACCATCCACAAAAGAAAACACCACAGTTTGGCCCTGAGGAGTATTCTGAGCACGATTGGTTTAGTACAACTACTGATAAATCGAGACAATAATTCATAAGAAATTTATTTTTAAATTTCTTAAAATGTTGTTGTTGTGTTGTGTTGCAGCTTTTTGTTGTTTGTAAAAAAAACATATTCTTAGTCGTATAAAATAATTCTTCTTCTTCCTGTACTTGATCTTCTCCTTCTTCCCTTTTCTTGTAAATTTGTTTCCAATTTTTATAACAAAAGAGCAGTGGCTTAATTTCGTCAGAATCCTGGGGGGGGGGGCAAAGTTGGAGCCAATTTTTCGAAATCAAATGAAAATAACTTTAAAAACTGAAAAATGAGCCATTTGGTACGATAAAGGTACTATATAAGTACTAAATGGTGCTTTATGGTACTATGAAGGTAAATATAAACTTAAGAAAACTGATCTGTTTCTGTTGAGTCTTGAGTTATGCAGACTTATCTTAGTTTTGACCAGTTTTTTGAAGAAACGAAGTTTCAGCTGGGGGGGGGGGCGGCAACTGGGATCTGGTGGAGGGTCAGTTCAAACCGAGGTCTGGGAGGGGCATTTACCCCCCCCCCCCCTGCTCCATAGTAAATGATGCCCCTGGAAATGAGTAGTTTCCTGGTACATTCCTAAGTAGTGGATAGGTGCTTGTTCAGCGAAAGTGGTGCTTCTCTTTGATTATATTCAGTTTGAGCATACTAATGAATAAGAATAAATGCGAATGAGACTAGAGTTCTGAGAAAGAGGTATTTCAAATTATGTTAATCAGAGCCAGTCGGAGGCAACGCTACAGTGTTGCCTGTAGCAAAAACTATAAGGCTCCAATGTTGTTGTTTTTCCAGAGGCACTTCATATGGAAGGGATGGTCGTATAAGCTTCGGAGGGGGCTCTTTCGATTTGAAATTTAAATCTCTAGTGCACATTTTTAAGACTCAATATCGGTGGGCAACTAAAGTTTTTATGTAATTGGTTGTCGTATAAGCTTCAGAGGGGACCCATTTGATTGGAAATTGAAAGTTTTAGTTCTTTTCTAAGAGTCAAAAGTGTTTGGAGGGATCCCCTTTATTTTTTCTTTAATTCTTCATTTTTCCATCTTTAAGCACATCTGAAAATCCTTTTTTTCTATTTTTGCTCACTGTCCGAGGTCACAATAAATTTGGCTTTCCTTGATTCAAATATGGACCCAGATGGACATCTAATTGAATATAAAAGTAAAAAGAAGCAGTCAGCTGAGCTAATGAATGATTAAAGGGGTGTTTCTACCGTCTGACAGAAAACTGTTAGCTAACATTTTTCCCAACAATCATTTTTCCGCCGTCCAGTCAAAAATTGTTAGCTAACATTGTTAGAGGATTTCTCTAACATATCGAATGTTTGTTGAAGGAAATTGTTGGGGAATTTAATGCGAAATAACTCAAAAATAAGCAGGATGGCTACTTTTCATGCTTCCAATATTGATAGAGAATCGAGGACTGCTACTATTTCTAATTTTTCTTCCTTTCCCCTTCTAGTTTTTTCGAAATATCTTTTCTGGTAATCTCATTGAAAAAAATCAATTCTTCCGTTGAAAAAAAATTAGAAAAACAACGAAATTGCCACATAATCATAGCAATTTGATATTATCAAAGATCTAACGATTTCACTTATGCAGTCAAATTAATTTTTTTACTAGGTTGATACACTTCCTCCGTACATGGGATAATTTATGTAAATGAACTAAACAGTTCCTTTAGGAAAGCTTGAGCACTGGTGTTTTAATTTTCGTTTCAATTCAGTGTACTTTTCCAATTAATAAAATGCTTTATGCCTTTGTTTCACTTGCTGGCATTAATAGTTATATTTTTTTTTCTATAAGATATGAACACTTTGAAATATTCTATTAATTGAATTTCATAGATTTGGTATCAGTTGGGTATTATCTAGCCAAGACAAACTCACTGCAACACTATCTCGGTCAGAATTTTTCTTCGAATTTCCTGTCCAATATCATGTTTCTGCGAATTGTGATCTAACTATTTCTGTTAGCTAACAATTCTGTTTCCACCGTCCAAACAAATTTATGTTAGCTAACATTGTTAGCTAAAAATTGGACGGCGGAAAAACCCCTTAAAAAAACCATACAAGAAATTTGAGATTGAATTTTTAACGACTGTTGTAGGACGAAAGGTTATATTTGAATAAGTGGCCACGTGTGTTGGTTTTCAAGAGGTTTTGAAAATCCTCCTTCAAGGAGGATTTTCAAAACCTCTTCCCGTAGCACTCTATGTTTTAGCGCTTTAGAAATATTTAAAAAGCTCCTAAAGTAGAATTTTAGAAAATTTTGAGTTTGGGAAGAAGGGGGGTTTTAAAAACCTCTTCCCGTGATATAACGTGTCCTCTGAAGTCGATTCTGATGTTTTTAGTACTCTATGTCTTAGCGCTTTAGAAATATTTAAAAAAGCTTCTAAAGTAGAATTTTGGAAAATTTTGAGTTTGGGGGGGAAGGGGGATTTTAAAACCCTCTTCCCGTGATATAACGTGTCCTCTGAAGTCGATTCTGAAACTTGTAGCGCTCTATCTATTAGTGCTTTAGAAATATTTAAGAAAGCTTGTAAAGTAAAATTTTGGAAATTTTTGAGTTTGGGGGGAAGGGGGATTTTAAAAACCTCTTCCCGTGATATAACGTGTCCTCTGAAGTCGATTCTGATGTTTTTAGCACTCTATGTCTTAGCGCTTTAGAAATATTTAAAAAGCTTCTAAAGTAGAATTTTGGAAAATTTTGAGTTTGGGAGGAAGGGGGATTTTCAAAACCACTTCCTGTGATATAACGTGTCCTCTGAAGTCGATTCTGATGTTTTTAGCACTCTATCTATTAGTGCTTTAGAAATATTTAAAAAGCTTTTAAAATAAAATTTTGGAAAATTTTGAGTTAGGGGGGAAGGGGGATTTTAAAACCCTCTTCCCGTGATATAACGTGTCCTCTGAAGTCAATTCTGAAACTTGTAGCGCTCTATCTATTAGTGCTTTAGAAATATTTAAAAGCTTCTAAAGTAAAATTTTGGAAATTTTGAGTTTGGGGGGAAGGGGGATTTTAAAAACCTCTTCCCGTGATATAACGTGTCCTCTGAAGTCGATTCTGATGTTTTTAGCACTCTATCTATTAATGCTTCCTAAACATCTTCCTATGACATAATTTGTCCTCTAAAAAGGATTAGGTTATTTTTACTGATCTCTCTTGTGAAATCCTTTCCCTAATTAATACAGTTTAAATGGTCTTATCAACAGAGTTGTTTGGCATGTGCCTGCTACCCTTAAGGGTAAGGGTGTCTGATAAGGCAAGTGTGACATCACAACTAACCGGGTTTCATATACCATAAAGAAAGTCAGCATGGGTTGAAAATTAAATTGCTTAGGATTTAAATAGGATTTTGGAATATATTTTAATGAACAAGGTTAAAAGCAGAAGTTGTGTAAGGTAAGCAGTGATTTATATTTATGATAGTAATATAGGATGAAATATGAGTTAAAAACAACTAGTAATGTGCAGTAATTTACCATTATATAGAGGGGGGGGGATGAGTGGAGGTAGGTACTTCAAAGTACCTTCCCGGGACAAACCTTAGCATGTACATCCATCCCTGAAAGTTTCATTTCCTAACCCAACTCCTTTCCAAGATAGCCAAAAGTAACTAAAGTAGAATTTTACC
>JAQQPU010025295.1:0-12112 GCA_029168905.1 Artemia sp. Kazakhstan ARC1039
GTGGTGAACACAAACTATAAATGCTCTGATTAATTTTCCATATTATGTCAAGGGAACATCAAACAGTTCGAGGTAATGAAATGTAGGCTAAGTAAGAAGCGACCTTGCTCAATAGAAACATAAACTCTAATATAAGGAATTTTGATACCAACAGATATATCAAAAGAATTAAATTTTCATGCTGATTTTAAATATATAAGTTTTATCAAGTTTAGTTCTACCCATCAAAAGTTATGAGCCTGAGAATATTTTCCTTATTTTCGAAAAAAGGGAAAAAACACCCTATAAAAGTCATAGAATCTTAATCAAAATCACACCATGAGGTTCAGGGTATCAGATAACCTTACTGTAGAAGTTTCAAGCACCTATCTGCAAAATTGCGTAATTTTGCATTTTTTTTTTTGCCAGAAGGAAGATCACGGATGCGTGTTTATTTGTTTGTTTTTTTCCCCAGGGGCGATCGTATAGACCCAGTGATCCTAGAATGTCTCAAGAGGGCTCATTCGAAGGGAAATTAAAAGTTCTAGCGCCATTTTTAAGCGACCAAAAAATATAAGTGCAACTAGGCCCCCTCCCACGCTCATTTTTTCCTAACGTCACTGGATCAAAATTTTGAGGTAGCCATTTTGTTCAGCATAGTAAAAAAATATAATAAAAAAATATAATAACTATGTGTTTGAGGACGCCTTAATCCCCCACAGTCCACGGGGGAAGGGCTGCAAGCTATGAACTTTACCCATTGTTTACATATAGTGTTGGTTATTGGGAAGCATAGTTTATAAAATTATCCAGTAAGTTTACCGCAGATGATTTCTGGCTCTTCATTCTCGGTGCGAACAAAAAGCTCCTCCCACTTATTTGTGCACTTATTGTCCACTTATTGGTGAACCGGCCAAGTGGTTTTGTCAGTACTTGTTCCGTAGGTGATTATTCTTTGTCTACCCGTGAAAAGATCTAATGCCGCTTATGTTTATACGTTCGCTGGAGCACTCGCACCTCGGTCCGGGTTTTTATAATGGGTGAGATAGGGAAAGATCATACTGCTAATTATATAAACTGTGTTGGGAAGTATACAGACGTTTTCAAGGAGGATTCTTTCTCTCCTTTTTTATGAAGGCGGGGGGGGGGGGGTCTAACGTGGGGAAGAGAAATTTCATGACGGAGGCGTTGGATTTCCCAGCATTATTTATAAAAAAAAACAGAAATTAAATAAGAAAAACAGTTTTTTCAACTGAAAGTAAGAAGCTACACTAAAGCATAAAACGAAGGGAAATTATTGCGTAGACTATATGAGGGGTTTTGCCCCCTCGTCAATACCTTGCTCTTTACGCTAAAGTATTTTTAGTAATTTCAAAAGAGCTATTTATTATAATTAAACGGTCTTTGTGGTTCAGGGGCCATTCTTAAAGAATTGGAAAAAATCGAACTTTAGCGTAAAGAGCGAGGTACTGACGAGGGGGCAACACCCCTCATATACGTAATAATTTCTATTCGTTTAACTTTTAATGTAGCTCCTTACTTTCAATTGAAAAAACTTGCTTTTTATTCAATCATTATAAAGGTAGAGAATAGAAGCTTTTAGAAGTTTTATTGGACAATTTCATTATATGTATATATTAAATAAAAAAACAAGTTTTTTTTTAACTGAAAGTAAGGAGCGACATTAAAATTTAAAACGAACAGAAATTATTCCGTTTATGAAAGGGGTTGTCCCCTCCTCAACGCTTCGCTCTTTACGCTAAAGTTTTTTATTGTTTTAAAACAAAAAGTTGTAAGACAGAGTCAAACTTTTGGCCCAAAGAGAGAGGCGTTGAGGAGGGGACAACCCCTTTCATATACGGAATAGTTTCTGTCCGTTTTAAGTTTTAATATCGCCCCTTACTTTCAGTTAAAAAAAACTTGTTTTTTATTTAATTTCTGAACGTTTTTGAATTAATGCAGCTTTGATTTTGGCTCACCGTACATGAATAATTAAAACGAAATTCGCATATTAATTTTCCTTTTTTTGGCTAAATGGCTGTCTCGAAATTTTGTTCTCACGTAACTTACGAATTAACATACGTAGCGAATTTCTATATTCATATGTTTTTATTACGTATATTAGGGAGTTCGCCCCCTAGTCAATACCTCGCTCTTTACGCTAAAGTTCAAATTTTGTTCGAATCACAAACCCCTGAATCACAAAGGCCGTTTAATTAGAATAGAAAAACGCATCAAAATATATTTGTATGAATTTTGTTACTTTTTTAAGATTCGGACAAAAATTTCAGGGGGGGGGGGGGGTCAAACCCTATAACCCTGGATACGGCCTTTCACTTAATCTGAACTATAATGAATGAGCTTGAAGAATTGTTTGAACGAGTGTGAAATCTTTTCGATACGAATGACTTATGTTCTTTGAAGGAAATTGTTTCAAAGAACAATTTCAAAGATTTTCTCGTTAGTCTATTGTATGCAAAAATTAAGTTTTTCTTTTTTTAACAGTTGACAAGACTGACTGCAAGGAATTTTCTATGAGTAACTTTCACTTAGAGGGTTTTTCGCTATATTGTTTTTTGGACCATTTCGTTTGGATTGAAGGATTTGCGCACAAAAAAAAGCAAGAAAAAAATAGCGCCGTCAGTCTCTTTTGAGGCAGTAGAGTGAGGAGTTGGTCGAAGGCCAAAAGTTCTCTTTGTGACAGCAAGAATACGGAAGTCCTATTTTTACCCCAATAAAAAATATATCCCTCTTTAGACAGGCATTTTACGAATGTTTTAAATCTTAGAGCAAACAGAGATGAGTAGGTGTTCTAACCCAGTTGTCAATTTTGTCCATGTACATTTTAAGTTCGGAGTAAAGTTAAGAATCAAATTGTAAAATTTGGGCTTATTTTTATTTTTTTAAAATATTCTTTTTTAATTTTGTATTCTTCAACAACCTTACTATCAGTCATGCCAATAAATACGCATGCCCTCTCTGTGAAAAATTTCCTCCAGAAAATCCCTCTCCCATGAAAAATCCGCCCTCCACGGAAAATTCTCAGTACTTGTAAATTAGCCAGAACCCACGCGATATATTGTATAAGAAAGATGCTTAAGAAACTAGTCCAACGTGTTTTTAAATAGAGAATTGGATTGCAAACCGTGGTTTGTCAATATTTAAACTTTTGATTTTTGGGGCTTAGGGGGGGGGGAGGTACCTAGGTTAGGTTATTTGTTTAATATATGCTATGCTTTACCCCCCCCCCCCCCTAATGTGCATATATACAGCCCAAATTTGTTTCTAAGCTATTATATGTTCATCATCTTTTGCTTTGTCTCATTAGCATTAACTAAGCTTGACTTCTTGGGTGGGTTCCGGCTAATTGACAAGTACCAAATTCCCCCCCCCTGTAAAGTTCCCACCGGACCATTCCCTCCTCGTCGAAAATTCCCCTGGATAATTCTCCTTAATTTTATTTGAATTTTTTTTTAATTTCTTATCTTTTTTCAAATCACTTCGGATATTCCCTCCCCCCCCCTCCTAGTGAAGGATTTTCCTTCACAATATATAAAAGAATAATAATAGATAAATGAAAGTAGTCTTTCAATTATTTTGGAGGGCTTATCATTGTTATTACTGCCACTAAACGTGTGTGAAGAATTAGCCAGGGCCTTCTTGCACACCAGTGGCGGATTCAGAGGGAGGCGCGCGCCCCCTAGCGTAGTCTAAATTAGTGTAATTTAATTAATTAACTCAAGTTTGCGTTAATTAAACTTGCTCCTAACGCAAGTTTATCGGGTTAACCTATTTTACGCCTCCCTACTATTTCACCCCCCCCCCCCCTAAAAAATCATGGATCCGCCCCTGTTGCACACACCATTCAATTCCGTTTATTAAATTTAATTTACTGGTTTCATTAAGTCCAGAAGCATTTATAAGCATCATGTAAAGACTTTCACCCTTAAATGACTAAATATTCAAATATCTGTTTTGACTTCTTCCAAATCTTACCGCGTCACTCCTCCAACTGTCAATCAGAATATGACACAATCAAGCTGGCAATCATAAAGCTCTCTACTGTTCTATCAGATTAGAGCACTTCAATTTGCTCCAACTGGGGGGTCTAAAAAGAAGGCCATAACTCCAGGGGGTAAAAAACGCTTTACCCCAACACACGTAAACATCCTATTCTTATTTTATCAATGGATGAATACCACCCTAATCATCACCGTTCGTCGATTCGTAATTTGATAAAATTATTATGTGAATGTAGAAAGGGGCCGTAATGGGGTATTCTTAAGGAATTTGAGAAATTTATTTACTTATTAAGAGGATGAGATGGGAATGTTTATTGCCTGAGAATTTATTAATTTGAAATTTGGTTTTGCGCTATTTGGGTTAAGTAAAGCGTTTTCAAATGAACATCGTGCAGGTTCAAAATACACAGTTTAAGGTTCTTAACTTTCAATTGTATTTCTCAAGTTTTTTTTTAAAACGGGCCACTTTCAGTATTACCGTACTGTAAGTAATCCATACGTGGCGAACATGTGCCACGTATGGACGAACAAGAGGCGTTACACCAGGTGACGGAAAGTGGGCCCCTCGAATTTTTATGGAATAAATCTAAAATTTATTTTTCAGTGACAGCTAGGACTTTGCTCTTAAATTCCAAACCTTTGACGAAGTAGTTTTGAATCATCTCCATTAACTACATTTTTGTATTTAATTTTTCTATTTACAGTTAGGCTATTGTGACTAATATAGTTGAGATGTTGAGCATAGCCGCTGTATGCTAAGTGTAGCAGAACTGTGCGGCACACATTGCACTCTGAGATGTACTAGAGTCGACGGAAAGCGAGCAAGTCTTCGCTTTATCCTCCTGTATGATGCTCCTGTGGAAGTATTAAATGAAAGAATTACCCCTTAATTTCCGCTATGATCTATTAATTTTAGGCATATATTATTTGCCTAGAAAGCCGTACAAGCCTATGGTTTTCTCCTGTGACAAAATAAAATAAATAAAAATAAAACCTAAAAGAAAAGAAAATTAGCCAAAATAAGCTATTTCTTGCATAACAACTCAATTTCGCTTATCTTAGGTGAACAAATTCATACCTGCTTGCTATATCTTACCAGTTTAATTGTCAACTTAAATGCCATTGTTGAAAAATAAAGCAACATTTTCATATCGATAAAAACTGCTCAGGCTGCAACTTTCAGTTGCAGCCTTTTTTTGCAGGAGTGGTATAACCTCCCAGATAAGTACAGATACGTACAATTTGTTGGCAAAATTGTTCTTGAATGAAATCAGCTGTGCCAGTTTCCAGCAAGCCAATCAGGATTTGTTAAAGGTGTATTGAATTGGAACGTATTACCCTTATATCATTAGGAAAAAATGCCATTCGCCATCCTAATGAGTCTACTCGTCAATGCCTAATTCATTTGTTGCGAATATTTTAAAACGGCGTCTGAACGACTTTCCGAATTTTATGAAAAGCTGTTGTAAATAATCTGCAAAAAAACTAAAATATCTTTGAAATAGGGATTATGCAAAAGGTCTGAAAATAGTATACATACATTTTCGTACTAAAAAAAGTAAATAATGTTCTTCAACAAAAAGGGTCGGTACTTGTATGATGTACCCCCTGCCTAATATTCTTCTAACATATTTTTCTGACGCTCAATCCTAATGAAATATATCTAAGTATGATAAAAATATAACATTTAGAACAAATTTGGACTATATATTTGCAAATTAGGGGGTGGGGTGGGGGTAAAGTATAGCGGGTCTGCACGCCTAATGTGTCAAGTACTATTATTTTGCATATTATGTAGTAAGAATTGTTTTCTAACTTTTCACTATCCAATACTTTACTCCCCGCCCCACCCCCGCCCTAATGTGCAAATATATAGCCCAAATTGTATATTTTCCATCTATTATGTCACTTCTCTTTGTCTTGTCTCACGTTAAGCTGAAAGGAAGAAAAAAAAAAAGTTCTGCAATGCGTCAATGAATGGACAACTTGAGCAGTAGGGGGCTTATCAAACAGTTAGTGGTAACGAACTGTAAGTAAGGAGCGACCCGATTAAATAGTAACCGGAACTCTAAAAAAGGATTTTTGATACCAATAGATACATCAAAAGAATCAAATTTTTATGCTGATTTCAAATATATGTTTTATCAAGTTTAGTCTCTCCCATAAACAGTTACGCGCCTGAGAAAATTTGCCTTATTTTCGAGAAAAGTGGAAAGCAAGGCCGTATCCAGGATTTTTTTTCGGAGGGGGTTTTACTAAAAAAAAATGGGGGAGGGGGGTTTACACAAAAAAATTCAAAAAACGCATACAAAATTTGTTTATATCCATTTTTGTCAGACAAAAATTTCGGGGGGGGGGTCAAACCAGGTAACCCCCCTGGATACGACCCTGTGGGAAACACCCCTAAAAGTCATAGAACCTTAATTAAAAGCACACCATCAGATTCAGGGTATCAGAGAACCATACTGTAGAGGTTTCAAGCTCCTATCTGCAAAATTATGGAACTTAGTATTTTTTTTTGCCAGAAGAAAGATCACAGATGAGTGTCTATTTGTTTTTTCCCCAGGGTTGATCATATCGACCCAGTAGTCCTAAAATATCGCGGGGGGGGGCTCATTCAAACAGAAATTAAAAGTTCTAGGGACCTTTTTAAGTGACCAAAAAAATGGAGGACAACTAGGCCTCCTCCCACGCTCTTTTTTCCCAAAGTCACCCGATCAAAATTTGCAGATAGCTATTTTGTTCAGCATGGTCGAAAAATATAATAACTATGTTTTTGAGGATGACTTAATCCCCCACAGTCCCCGGGGGAAGGGCTGCAAGCTATGAACTTTCCCCAATGTTTACATATAGGCCTAGTATTGGTTATTGGGAAGTATTCAGACATTTTCAGGGGGGAAATTTTTTCTGGTAGTGAGGGGAGGGGTGGTGGATCGGTGGTTACGTGGGAGGATCTTTTCAGTGGAGAAAATTTTCATGGGGGAAGGGACACTGCTATGAAGGGGGCGCCGGATTTCCCATCATTATCTAAAAAAGTGATCAAAAATTAAACAAAAAAACAAGTTTTCAACTGAAAACTTTTCAACATCAAAACCTAAAACGAACAGATTGGGTTCGCCCCCTAGTCAATACCTCGCTCTTTACGCTAATTTTTTTTACTACTTTCATAAGAGCTATTTATTTAATTAATGATCTTTGTGATTAAGGGGTCATTCTTAAAGAAATGGAGAAAAATTCGAGCTTAAGCGTAAAGAGTGAGGTATTGACTAGGGTTTGAAAACCCCCCTAATATACGTTATAAAAATATACGAATATAGAAGTTCGTTATGTAAGTTAATTCGTAAGTTACGTATATTTATTACTATAATAAAAACGTTCGTAACTGAAATTAAACAACTTTCGAGAAAACCATTAAGCCAAAAAAAGTGGAATTAATATGCAAATTTCGTTTTAATAATTCATGTACGGTGAGCCAAAATCAAAACCCGTATTAATTTAAAAACGTTCAGAAATTGAATTAGAAAACAAGTTTTTTTAACTGAAAGTAAGGAGCAACATTAAAACTTCAAACGAACAGAAATTCTTCCGTATATGAAAGGGGCTGTCCCCTCCTCAACGCCTCACTGTTTACGCTAAAGTTTGACTCTTTCTCACAACTCTATTTTTTAAAACAATAAAAAACTTTAGCGCAAAGAGCGAGGCGTTGAGGAGGGACAGCCCCTTTCATATACGGAATAATTTCTGTTCGTTTTAAGTTTTAATTTCACTCCTTACTTTCAATTTAAAAAACTTGTTTTTTTTAATTTAATCAAACAGTTCGTGGTAACGAACTGTAAGTAAGGAGCGACCCGGCTCAATGGTAACTGGAACTCTAAAAAAGGAGTTTTGATACCAATAGATACATCAAAAGAATCAGATTTTAATGCTGATTTCAAATATATAAGTTTCATGAACTTTCGCCTTACCTATCAAAAGTTACGCGCCTGAGAAAATTTGGCTTGTTTTAGAAAAAAAAGGGGAAAGACCCCCTAAAAAATATAGAACCTTAATGAAAATCACACCATCATATTCAGCGCAATAGAGAACCCTAATGTAGAGGTTTCAAGCACCTATCTACAAAAATGTGGAATTTTGCATTTTTTTGCCAGAAGAAAGATCACGGATGCGTTTTTATTTGTTTTTTCCCCCCAGGGGTGATCGTGTCGACCCAGTGGTCCTAGAATATCGTGGGAGGGCTAATTGGAACGGAAATTAAAAGTTCTAGTGCTCTTTTTAAGTGACCAAAAAATGGAGGGCAACTAGGCCCCCTCCCACGCTCATTTTTTCCCCAAAGTCACCCGATCAAAATTTTGAGATAGCCATTTTGTTCAGCATGGTTGAAAATATGATGACTATGTCTTTTAGGATTACTTAATCCCCGAAGTCCCCGGGGGGAGGGCTGAAAGTTATGAACTTTACCCAATGTTAATTGGGTAAAGCATTAATTCAAAAACCTTCAAAAATTAAATAAAAAAAACAAGTTTTTTTAACTGAAAGTAAGGAACGACGTTAAAACTTAAAACGAACAGAAATTATTCCGCATATGAAAGGGGCTGTCCCCTTCTCAACGCCTCGCTCTTTACGCTAAAGTTTGACTTTCTCACAACTCTATTTTTCTTAAACAACAAAAAAACTAGCGTAAAGAGCGAGGCGTTGAGGAGGGGACAGCCGCTTTCATTTACGGAATAATTTCTGTTCGTTTTAAGTTTTAACGTCCATCCTTACTTTCAGTTAAAAAAAACTTGTTTTTTTTTATTTTCATACAAGGACCAAAGGATCTATTCGGCAGTTTCGGATTTATTTACCACAAACTTTTAAAACGACGTCTGAACAAGTTTCAGAACTTTTATGGAGCTATTAGAAAAAATACTACCCGTAAAATATATAATTCAATATTATAATACACTGAATTTAAAAGACATACAACTAAAATAATTAATGATAATTAAATATTTTAACTAATAAAGTAAATGATCAAGTATTAATCAATTAATAAATAGAAAATAAATACTTGATATAAAATTTAATGCAATACTACTATATTTTTTTGTAAGTCCTTAATACTTTATCATTGTATTTCTTATTCATTATTTAATTTATTTAATGATCAGTAATTATTTTAGTTATATGCATTTAAAATGGGTATTTTACAAAAGGGGGAATTTTCTTATCAAACTAAGAATTGTCATGTCTGAAAATAGTATATTTATTTTCGTAATACGAAAGGAACTGCTCATTTATCTACCAAACGATTGTATTTATAAATACCTAATTCCTTATTCAACTGCTGAAAATATCTAAAACTACGTCTCAACGACATTTTTAATAATGTTGAAAAAAAACAATAACAAAAACCTGGAGATAAAGCTACAAAAGATGTCTTTAAAATTTGCATTAGTCAATGGGGATTATGTGTAAACACCGCTTATTTTAGGCAAATATTCAAAATTCATTTTAAGGGGAGGGGTAGACACAGGGGGCGTAGCTCCAGTATTTTTATTGGAGGGGGTATGAAGGGTTCATATCCGGATAGTCAAGGGGCATGGGCTATACAATAATTTTTTCTCCAAATTATTGGGGAGCAAATGCCTCCCCGAAACGACGCCCCTGGGTGGACAGGTTAATAATAATAGCAAGATTAGGTGTATCCCATAAATATTATGGCAGATTGGATAGCTAATGAGATTCGAAAATGGCTGAGCTCAGAAGGCCCCCAGTGGCGTAATTTTGTCCTGGGGGAGACAAAGCTGGAGCCATTTTTCCCAAATCAAGTAAAAATGATATTGAAAACTGAAAAATGAGCCGTATAGTACCATGAAGGTAAAGATAAACCAGAGAAAACTGACCCGCTTCTGTGAATGCTTGAATTATACAGGCTTATGTTAGTTCTGAAAAGAGTTATGTACAAACTAAATTTCAGATGGGTGGGGGGGGGGGGCAGACTGTAGTCCGAGGGGGGGGGGAGAGAAAAATGAGGCTTTAAGGGCACTTTTCCCTCCTCCTGCTCCATAGCAAATTATGGTCCTGAAGGCTGTACTTGCATGCATGCCAGATTTATTTGTTATATGATCTGATTTTTTCCATTTCCATTATTTTGGATTTCATAAGCGAATAATTGTCCGGTCGACAGTGGAAAACTCATACATATTTTTTGCTTTTTAAGCATTTGCCTTCTAAATTTACAAAGTTTATTTACTTCCGTACTAGCAATTGGCTTTGGAACGGCCCCTGCGGAGTTGGAAAGGGGATGAAATTAAAGTAATTAATATAAGCTATCATATTGAGAAAATTACTTATTTTCTCACTATGATATCCTGACTGCAATTTGATATTTTTTATTACCAAATAATGTTTCAGGCGTGACGCATTAGGGTAGTTCATTTTTTTACCGACACGATTTCACAACGGGTTACCTAGATGGGAAAAGCCTTTTTTAAGTTGTAAATGTTCGGTTTTAACGCTTGGAATCCAACTACCCGGTTTTAGGTGTTTATAAACACTTTAATGGAAATTATGCCAAATTTGAAGTTTTTTTGTTATTACAAAGAAAGTGAATTTGTTACTTTATTGGTTGTACGGGAGAAATATGTTGTACGTGTAAACAGTTGGTCTTCTGGCGGCACAAAAGAAAACCATAAAATAAAAATAAAATGTTTCAAATTTAAGTAATTATGGTTGTACTGTTGGATGCAACCTTTTAAAGAATGATCTCTGGCTCATAGTAACCGATAATTTAAAAACTCATTTAAAAAACTACCAATGAGAGGAATAATAATAATTTCAAGCTAATTTAGGAATCATTACTGTTCTTTTCGTTATTCTCAATAGTAGAAGTTTATTGTGAAACATATTTGGGGGAATTTCGGGAAATAGCACGAAATCCCATGAAAATGGTGCTAGACCAAATTGAAAACTGCACCAATGGAATAACCATAGCCGAAAACTTCTTAAAGCAGAATTATAGACCCCCTTATTAAGGGACAAGGGAAATCTTTTTCGCATCGCATTGCATGGGAAACTGGGATATGTCTCTTTTCATTTTTTCTTCTTTTTGTCGCCACTAAAGAGGCACTTAAAAATCCTCCTAACAAAGTGGATGGGTGGCTGAATTTGGAATCCTTTGTCTGAAGGGCAAGGGCTCGATTCCTTGTGTGGCTACTTATTTGGTTTGGTACGGAGATCAGTGGTGTGACACTGTAAGCTCATCCAGAGTTGACCCAACTCTAAATGAGTACCAGGAGAAATGTGGGGAAGGTAAGCAGGAAGGGTGTGCGAAAGCACAGGATGGTTCACCACCATCCCTTCATTGCACATCCTGGCTGAAGGGTTTAGAGACAGAGATCTGAACCGCCGATTTAGACTTGAGAAGTATAGTGCCGTATCCAAAACCTTTTTACCTTTACATAAAAATCGTAGAGAGATGTTTAAAGGTCCATTGGAAAGAAACTTGATGTATCTTGTGCCTTTTGTAAGTAACAAAATATAATATTAGCCTAATACGAAGCACAATTTATGACAAAAACTGAACCTTCATATATAAGAGGAAATAATACACGTATCTATACATGACTATGCAACACACGTATCTTCCGATCTGAACAATGACGGCAGAACCATGGTGTTGTAAGGTACCTTATAGATTATGAAAAGTATGGTGCGGGTTTTTCCTGCTTTTGAAAAATTATACCAGAATGGCCTAACTTACTCTATGGTCTAGCAAAATTCTGCGTTGACGGCTGTTTGTTTTAAAATATGTCTAACTAAATTTTATAAAAATTTTATTATAACTATAAGTTCTATTAACGATAATAGAATATAGATAATATAATAATTTGATAACATAATATAAACATAGACCATAATACAATGTAATTGTATTTGTATTGATAGTACAATAAATAATATTATAGATCACTAATATAGAAAAATAGTAGTAGGATAATAAATATAAAAGGTCAGGCGGAAAAGATGGTCAAATTAGAATTCTGCTAGATAAATTAGAGGAACCAACAGGGAATTAATAACCTCAGAAAGATTATTACCCTCCCCCTAAACAAATTCCTACCCATGTA
>JAQQPU010025300.1:0-12110 GCA_029168905.1 Artemia sp. Kazakhstan ARC1039
CCATGAAGATAAAAAGTTTCACTTGAAATCTAAATTTTCTTAAATTCAGTTCCGATCTTTCTCAAAGAGATGAAAAATGTTTGTTCTGTTCCAAATTTTTCGTAGAAGATAGAAAAAGTTATACTTCGATCATGAATATTCACCATGAAGATAAGGAGCTCCACTTTAATTCTGAGTTTTCTAGAAGAAGTGCAAAATGTTCAAGTTCTCTTCTGACTTAAAGAAAAGTTAGCTCAAGTCTGAAATTTACCAAAGAAAATGAAAAAGGCTTCCTTTACAATTCTTAATTTCTCAAAGACATAAAAAATTTAAAGTTCTGTTTTGAATTTTTTCATAGAAGATAGGAAAAGTCATACTATGATTGTGAATGTTTTCCATGAAGATAAAGAGTTTCACTTTAAGTCTAAATTTTATTAAATTCAGTCCCGATTTTTCTCAAAGAGATGAAAAATTTATACTTCTGTTTCAAATTTTTCGTAGAAGATAGAAAAATGTTATTCTTTGATCGTGAATATTCACCATGAAAATAAGGAGCTCCACTTTAATTCTGAGTTTTCTGGAAGAAGTGCAAAATGTTCAAGTTCTCTTCTGAATTTTCGTAAAGAAGAGAAAAAGTTAGCTCAATCCTAAAAATTACCAAAGAAAATGAAAAACAGCTTCCATTTCAGTTCTTAATTTCTCAAAGACATAAAAATTTAAAGTTCTGTCCTAATTTTTCCATAGAAGATAGTAAAAGTCATACTATGATTGTGAATACTTTCCATGAAGATTGAAAAGCTTCACAATAATTCTAAATTTTCTCAATGAAGTGAAGAAAAATTCAAGTTCTCTTCTGAATTTTCTCAATGAAAAAGAAATTAGTTAATGATCAGTTCTAATTTTTTCCATGAAATATAAAAGGTTACACTTCAGTTCTGATTTTTCTCAAAGAGATGAAAAAATTTAAAGATCTGTTCTAAATTTTTCCATAGAAGATATAAAAAGTTATACCTTAGTTATGAATATTTTCATTGAAGATAAAATGATCCACTTTAATTCTAAATGAAGTGAAGAAAATTCATTTCTCATTTCTTCATTTCTCAATGTAGTGAAGAAAAGTTCAAGCTCTCCTCTGAATTTTCCCAATGAAAGAGAAATTAGTTGAAGATCAATTCTAATTTTTCCAAGAAAATAGAATGTTTCCACTTCAGTTTTGATCTTTCTCAAAGACATAAAATATTTAAAGTTCTGTTCTAAATTTTTCCGTAGAAGATAGGAAAAGTTATACTATGTTTGTGATTATTTTCCAATGAGGATAAAAAGTTTCATTTTAATTCTAAATTTTCTTAAATTCAGTTTCTATTTTTCTCAAAGAGATGAAAAAATTTAAAGTTCTCTTCTGAATGTTTTTCCTGAGATGAGAAAAGGTTCAACTTTAATTCTGATTTTTGACAGTGAAGTGAAGAAAAGTTCAAGTTCTCTTCTGAATTTTCTCAAAGAAAAGAAAAAAGTTATAGTTCAATTCTAATTTTTTCGAAAATAAAAAATCTCCGACTTTTTAATAAACATTCTAAGCGTTCGACATACTAACGTTTCATAAAATAATAGAAATATAACAAAGTAATACATAACATATTTTTATTGAAGTAACAATATGCAGAATATTAACATAAAAATATGTTACAGACATTATTTTACATCATTAACATCATTGAACAACATTGAACATTCTGAATCTGTTTAATAAAATAATTTATCATGTTCTCTCTTGATAATAGAGTTACTCGCTTCTCTTAGTTCATAACAACTAGAATAATCATTCATCCATTTTGAGTCATATACAATTTTTACTGGGATGTCACCTACTGGTTCAATACACGTTTCATCCTTGGTATTATTTGATTCATTGCCTATATGATCAATAGTAGTAATAATGCTCAATTGTGCTTAATTTTCCAATTAATTTATCATTATATTCATTAATGATATTGTCTACCAATGCTCTTTTTATTTTTCCGGTAATTTCACTGAATATTATCACATTATTTTTACAGAGGTAACAGTTCTGGCACGTTGACAAGATATGGTTTATGGTATTAGTAGAAGAGTAGGCCTTTCTTCTTTTGACCTTCCGTTGAATGCTAATACCCGAAAGCTGAAGATAGGGTTTAACACTGGGTAACATGTTACCACAAGTTGAATTGGAGTAGAATTTGAACTTTAGCCTAAAGAGCTAGGTGGTGAGGAGGGGACAATAGATATAGATGACAGTACACAATTGAAACATCAAATACAAAATTCCACATTCTTGCACGGAAATACCAAAACCATAGGTTAGGTTAGGCTAGCTTACGTGCGCGCACGTAGGCTAACCTAACCTAACCTAACCTATGGTTTTGGAAATGGGTTAAATTTACCTTTTTAGGGAAAAAAAGGTTAAAGGGTTAGAAAACGTTAAATTCTTCAACCTTTTAGGGTTAATTTACCTTTTTAGGGATGACCATTTAGGTCTCTCCAACCTGCTGAACTTAAAAGTGTGTTCCCTGGCATGCTGA
This sequence comes from Artemia sp. Kazakhstan ARC1039, assembly GCA_029168905.1. Classification (NCBI taxonomy): domain Eukaryota; kingdom Metazoa; phylum Arthropoda; class Branchiopoda; order Anostraca; family Artemiidae; genus Artemia; species Artemia sp. Kazakhstan ARC1039. The sequence goes on from JAQQPU010025300.1 coordinate 2,535, forward strand.
ATCTGAAAGTATAATTTTCATGGTGATGAACTATTCTAAAGAATAAAGACTGCTGAGGCTTAAGATGTTTATTGCTTAAACATATTAAAAAACATTTTGAAAAAATACACATTGACATATTTAAAAAAAAATAGCTTAATCATTTGATATGAGGAGGAGCATGAGTTTAGGTCTTTGGATATCTGATGCATTTTTCCATGTCAGGTATCTTTTCCGGCACCAATTGAGCTAAATATCTAGCTTCATCTTCCGGATCATGTACTGAATGCAGGTTTTTCTCACATTTGAAGTCTTCTAAATTGAATAATGCTATGTCTTTATCACATTTTTCTAGTAAGAGTTTATCAGTGGGCAGGTTTCCCTTAACATATACTGCTTGCACACCGAAAAACTGCATATTTCCTGAATTTCCTCTTGTACATGTTTTATTTAATAGCCATTTTCATTACGTGGTCTTATGGTTTTAACGTAAAAGCCGTTTCGATTTATAAAATTTAGTGTTGGACTCCATCTGTTTTTCTCGTACTTATACATATTGTATATGACGTTCCATTTATAGCTGTGAATTTCACGCCGTTGTTCGTCTAACAGTAAAGAAAGCTGCTTCAAAAATAATGCTAGTTGAGGAATATTTCAGACCAATATATTCTGTGTCAACCACACCAAACGTTATTATAGCTGAAAAAAGGGCTTAAATTAAATAAATATGTAATGTTTCTGACATTCTAACAAATACAGCTCACTTTCTTAGAATAATTCATTTTCACTTAAGGAGGCTGGATAACATTAAATCTACACTTGAAAACTACTGCTTTGCGCAACAAAAAATTAATTATAAATATAACAGCGGGAAAAAAGTTAATGTTGAGCTGTTGGCCAATAAACTGCCCTCCGTCCCTCAAAGACACTCCCTCCTCCCTGGAGTCCTCTCCTCTCCTTTTCCCTTAAATTGCGCGTGTTATTGTTTTTTATTTTATTCTTTTATAACCCGTTTCATGTTTTCCCATTTGCATTGTCCAGTCTGAAAATGATCAATCGGAAAAAAGTTAATGTTGAGTTGTTGACCAAAAAACTGCCCTCCATCCCTCAAAGACACTCTCTCCTCCCCTGGAGTTCTCTCCTCTCATTTTCCCTTAAATTGCAATGGTTATTGTTTTTTATTTTATTCTTTTATAACCCATTTCTTGTTTCTCCCCATTTGCATTGTTCAGTCTAAAAACGAACCAGCGGAAAAAAAGTTAATGTTGAGCTGTTGACCAAAAACTGCCCTCGGTCCCTCAAAGACACTCTCTCCTCCCCTGGAGTCCTCTCCTCTCATTTTCCCTTAAATTGCGCGTGTTATTGTTTTATATTTTATTCTTTTTAACCCGTTTCATGTTTTTCCCATTTGCATTGTCCAGCCTGAAAACGATCCATCGGAAAAAAACTTAATGTTGAGTTGTTGACCAAAAAACTTCCCTCCATCCCTCAAAGACACTCTCTCCTCCCCTGGGGTCCTCTCCTCTCATTTTCCCTTAAATTGCAATGGTTATTGCTTTTTATTTTATTCTTTTATAGCCCATTTCATGTTTTCCCCATTTGCATTGTTCAGTCTGAAAACGATCCAGCGGAAAAAAGTTAATGTTGAGCTGTTGACCAAAAACTGCCCTACGTCCCTCAAAGACTCTCTCTCCTCCCCTGGAGTCCTCTCCTGTCATTTTCCCTTAAATTGCGTGTGTTATTGTTTTTTATTTTATCTTTTATAACCCATTTCATTTTTTCCCATTTACATTATCCTGTCCGAAAACGATCTAACCTAACCCTTACCAGAAGGAGGAACGGGGTCCATTTTCTGTGTAGTTTCTGGTAGATAACAAATACTGAATTTTGGTTATCAGGTTGTACCCATATTGAGTCAGTAGTCATCTGAATAAATATTCTTTTATAACCCATTTCATGTTTTTCCCATTTGCACTGTCCTGTCTGAAAATGATCTAACCTAACCATTTCCGGTAGGAGGAACGGCGTCCATTTTCTGTGAAAATTTGTGGTGGATAACAAATACTGAACTCTGGTTATCAGGTTGTACCCATATTGAGTCAGTAGTCATCTGAGTAAATATAATAAAATAGGGAAAATATTCTCTTAAAATTCCCAAACCTCGACCCTTAAGCCTAAGAAAATAATAAATATATAAAACTTTATTTCTGAAATCTATAACACAATGTCTTTAATTTCCTTGGTGATATTAGTGGTCTCCTTCTTATTCTCAATGTCATTTAATAGATCACGGGTATATTCATCCCATTCTAAGAAGCCCCCTCCCCCCTTTTCAGTAAAGCAAAAAGTAAAATTGGCGATGAAGAAGCTAGGCTTAGAAATCAGACGTTCTTGTTACACAAGTTGTGAGAAATAAACTTTGACAATCAGTAGCTCATATTTTTACCATTTAGAGAAAAAGTTAAATACACTCCGTGTTGGAAATAAACCCGAAAAGTATAGAAATCCTGTTTTTACCATTTAGAAAAAAAATTAAATACATGCCATAGAGATGTAACGCATATATTTGCTCATTATTCCTCTAGGGTCAAAGTATTATACCATTTAAAAGGGCCTGCACTTCAATAATTCTTTTCATGGTAGCTATGTATCTTTTTCTTAAGAACCCCCTCTTGCAATTCAAAGGATTTACTATCGCTAATTTGACTAAGTAAGTATCTTTTTCAGTGAAACCTTTGCTAAGCTACTATCCTACTTCATGAGAATTAACAGGCAGGATGCGCACTTGACGGGTGTCAATAATTATCACTATTTATATCTTAGCGCCTTAGCGTCATAAGGGGGTCAGTATATCTAAGAGTTGATGGAAGTAAGTTGTCACTTTTGCTAGGATACAGAAAGCATGAAAATTGTATGAATTTATCGAAAAAGAGAATAATTTCCAATGAAAAAATTAAATCGTTAACGGGGGGGGGGTTAAATGGTAAAAAAGAGCGTATTTTACAATTTCTAACGACTATAAACTTCTTATAGTGGATATTTTTGTATTGGGGGGGATTATACCCTGAATTTGAATATACAGGAGGGGACTGCAAAAATGATTTTATTTGGAAATAACCTAAGAAAATTTACTAAACATAACTCACATTATAAATCTTTTTAGCTAAGGCTTCCAACTCATCAATATTTAATGTTATCTCCATGGTGGCTTGAGACTGTACGATAATTTAACCTCGACGCATGTCCATTATAGACAAAATCTCAAGGGCGAATTGTGATGTAAGGAAAACCTTACGTAACTCCCTGATTAGCCTAGAAAGAGACACGTGATCCTGTCCCGTTCGAATCGATAATTCCCCTTCTATTATGCAAATTAATTCTTCAGAAAACTACTTCCCGTTAGCGGATCAATACATTGTACCGTTAGTATTCAATGCGCATGCGCAAACTTCGTCCCGGAGTCAATACACTTAGAAACACCCCCTGATTGACCTTGAAAAAGGTACTTTTAAAGTACCAAATAGTACCTTTCTTATCTGGCAATAGGGTATACTCCCGTCTGTACCTTCTTACCCATCTCTACTTCCGTGATCTTTCTTCTGGCCAAAAATACAAAATTCCACATTTTTGAAGATAGGAGCTTGAAACCTCTACCGTAGGGTTCTCTGATACGATGTATCTGATTCTGTGATTTTCATTAGGGTTCAATAGCTTTTAGGGGGTATTTCCCCCTTTTTTCGAAAATCAGCCAAATTTTCTCAGTCACGTAACTGTTGATGGGTAAGAATAAACTTGATGAAACTTATTAATTTGAAATCAGCATTAAAATCTGATTCTTTTGATGTATCTATTGCTATTAAAATCCCGTTTTTTAGAGTTTCGGTTACTCTTTTGAGCCGGGTCGCTCCTTACTTACAGTTCGTTATCACAAACTGTTTGATTTTTTGCGATGTGAAGTAAATTCCAATTTTTCAGAACAAGAAGGAGACAGCCGCCTCTTCATCCCGGTTTCTACCTCATGGCCGTGGAAACATTGGAGGGTGTTCATTCGATCAAAAATTGAGAGATTTAAACCTTTTTTTAAAGTCAAAGGTGATTAAAAGACCAACAAGTCATGGGGGGTTGTTTTCCCGAAGGGGGGGAGGGGGTAAGTGCCATATCCTCTCGTGATTTTGACTGCAAAAAAAAAACACTTCTTCCTATCGTCATCCCGCCCTACTCATATTTCAGTCATGGTTGTTGATAAAACCATCGGATTATATCAAAGAGAGAAAACGATTTTTTTCGGGGAGGGGGTACAAAAAATAACTTGAAAAAACGCATCAAAATTTGTTTATATTCATTTTTTTCCTTTTTTTTTAAGTGTCGAACAGACATTTCGGGAGGGGGGGACAGACCTTCTAAACTCCCCCTGGATACAGCCTTGCATATAGGTAACAAACCAGAAATTAATTCTAACATTTGTCAGATGTTTTTTCTGTAAAAAGCAATCGAGTTTAAAATCCTTTTATTCACATGAACCACGCTATATGTTAAAGTCTTACAAGATCATCCCCAACTTTCCATAAATAAAAGATTTCTATGACATGGATTTAATACATTTTTAAGCTTGTTTTGACTAGGGACCTAATGGAAAATCGAGAGTCGTACGTTCCAGGCCTATTCATACGTAATATATTTTTTTTTATTGTCATATCCCCGTCTATTTTCATTTTTAGCTATGTTTGTTGGAAAGGCTATCATATGAATTAATTAAAAGGAGAGAAATCTGTCAGAAGAAAAATGGAATACGAATTATTGGTGTGTTCAACCTTCCTGTGCTAGTTGTCACTTCGATCTGGAAAAGCTCATTAGAAAAGTCTATTAAAGTGAACCTATAAGCCTACTTTAAGAATCTTCGACCAGCCATACAGCATTTCTATTCAATTCCCCATTAAAAAAAATATATATATATTAGAACATACATGGTAAAAGTAACAAAACTTAATGACGGAAATCGTGAGGAATGATGTTCATTAAGATTTTATTTTTTACTTATAAGCATTATAAGATTTTATTTTTTAGAACGTATCCAGTATATCTGTTTGGAGGTGGGAGGTAACAAAACAAAACTTTAAAAAACGAGCCAAGAATTTTTTTGTGCTCATTTTGTTACAATTTTATGAGTCGACTATTTTTTTGGAGTCTTTTTTTTTATTCAAACCCGCTAAACCGCAAAAATATACAGAGATTTGGATGGAAATTAGATTATTGAGTCAAGTATATAAGAAAACTCTATCGTTGAGGTTTAAAAACCTGATTTACAGAAATGTTAAATTTTTTGTTTTTCCAAGAAGGACGGTAACGGATGTGCTTAGGTTTGCTTGTTTTTTTTTCTGTGGTGATCGTGTTGAACCAGTGGTCCAAGAAAAGCAGAAAAAGGATTATTATAAAAGGAATCGATCGTTCTGCTGTCCTTTTAATTATCAGAAAAGATTTTGCCGTAACAGAAAAGCAATTTTGCTATTTTGTGGTGTAAAATTTCAGCTCTGATGATGCCTGCAAAAATATTTTTACTAATTTACCTCTACTATTTACTAATAGATCATACAGAGATCTCCATTTCTTGCTACTATTTGGGTTCTAAGGAGCCAAATACAGTCAACACTATAAGAAACTCTATAGTTGAGGTTTCAAGCCTCGATTTTTAAAAAATGAGAATTTTTCTAGAGGAATTTTCACGGATGTACTTATATAAGCTAAACCCCTGGATACAGCCTTCCTTATACAAGACTCTATTTTTACGACTGCAAGAAGTTAGGGACTTCAATAGAACAAAAAAAAAAGGTGTCAAAACGACACTACAGAACTAATTATGCGACACTACGAAATACTAGCATCACTTTTTTTCATTTTTTGTGACGACATTTACTTTTTATTTACCAGATTAAATATGCCTAGACATAAACAATTTCTTCGACCCCTCTACATTTCCATTTACAATTAAATAAAATAGAAATTCGACTCCTTTTACAATTTGTTCGTTTCATTTTATTGAAATTGAAAACTTTTTTTAAAGGGATAAGAATTGAAGAAACTGAATGTGCTGCTCTTATTTGACAACTATCTGCTCAACTTTACAACACAGAGTCGACGACCTGAACTGCTCCTCATAAAAAAGGAAAACAAGGCCTAAAGTCCCAGTTTTTGAAGCTTCAAATCCCCCCCTTACTGACACATAAATTTTACTTCCCGGTCAATAGACTATGTGGACCTATGCATATCCCCATAAAATATTATGTAAAACAATGCATTAAAACATACAAGGCAAAAGTAAATAAAAACTGCATGGCATAAATCGTTAATATCACTAACTGGAAGGTCATAAATCAAGGTCTAGTTTTTTTTAAGATTCACACTACAAAATAAAATGATTGATAGTTCCATACCTAGAAGCAGCATTATTTGATAGGGGGCTGCAACACCCTACCCCTCTTTTTGTGACAAATAATGCTTTACTTCCTATATTTATCCCACGTTATCAAACATTTTTTTACGAGGGACTAAGTGGGATAAATAATAAAGAGTCATAAGGTTTGAAGCTTTAAATACCCCCCTTCTCATTTTCTTAACTTTCCCGTTNTTTGAAGCTTTAAATACCCCCCTTCTCATTTTCTTAACTTTCCCGTTAAAGATTCTAGAGACCTGTGCATCTTATACCTGTCGCAAAATATTATGTAAAATTATACATTAAAACATATAAAGCAAAAGTAAAAAAAAAACTATATGGGATAAATCATGATTAAATTTTGCATTTGCCCGTACAATAGTGGGGTGACTGTTTGTAGAAATATCACTAAGTACAGGGGCGGATCTAGAGAAAAATCTTGGAGGGGGATGGCAGGATTGTCAATAATTTACAAAATTGGTGCCAGAAAAAATCTTAGGGGGGGAGGGGTCTTCCCGGCACATCCCTGGATCTGTGAGTGACTAAGTGGAATGTTATAGATCAAAGTATGATTTTTTGTAAGATTTACGCTACAGAATAAAGTGAACTATATTTGTTTGCCTAGAAATTGCGCTATTTGTTACGGGGCTGCAATTCCCTACCCTTCTCCTTTCGACAAAAAGTTAGTAACTTCCTTGATTCATCCTACATTTACAAACATTTTTTTCTACTAGGGGCCAAGTACAATGAAAATTTAAGGTTCATAAGTCACACGCTTCTTCATTGGGCAAATTCAGTGTGTTTTAACTTGAAAGTCTCGGGGAGAATAGAATTAAAAAAAAAACAATAAATAAATTTAAACACAAAATGTATATATTCCCCCTCCTACTTTGCCCGTGCTGCTTTGTTTATCAGTCTAATTCTTTTTAATTCATCTGAACAACCTCTTACAAGAAGTATGGTAATAGGGACCTAAGCCTCTAAAACCAAACAAACCTATAATGAGTCTAAGGTCTTTGGAAAGTTAATGCTACAAAATGAATTAAGTGGTACTTCCATGTGCTTGATTACTTATTCTTCGTAGCTCTTTGGAAAATTTGGCACATTGGCCATCCAGCGAGAATTTTTTAAAGCATCCAATTCTAAATTGCCACCAGAAATTATAATTTTCAGTCTTGGGAGTTCTGCTGCTGTCTCTTCTTGAAGAGATGTTTCATTCAAGTCGAGTAAATGCTTTGGAATTCGTGGTCTTCCAAGCTTTTTGTATTTTTGCACAGTGCAAGAACTAAAACCCTTTGCTTCTGCACAGTAACCAATGTCAATTCCTCTTTTCTTACGCTTCTTTACCATCTTTCACAAAGCACTTTTGTGAACTGATTAGGCCAAGTTCTTCTTTAATTGACTTTCTGGTCTTTCAAAATCGTTGACCACAACCTAATTAGATGGAGTACTCCTATTTGCAAAATATGTTGAAACATTCACTTGTGATGTCAGCCGAAACAAGTTGAAACTAAATATGCAACAGTTAAGGAGTTTCTAACATAAAACTAATGGTAACAACTTTTAGTAAAAACAAATAAACTGATAAAAATGTTTTTTTCTGAATTAATTAGGAAAAAAACTTAAAAATCAAGTTGTTCCTTTCAAAATCCTCTACAAGTCCGTATTAAAATTATTAAACTTGTATTTACAGTTTTCTTAGACAAGTTGAAATAGGATTTGCAGCACGAAAAAGCCTAATTTAGAAAGCCCAGTAAAAAAATAGCAAACCTAGATTATGTTGCTAGATCAGGGGAGCAGATAGAAATCAAAATTGATGCCTTTATGCGCCTGTTGCCTCCAGACAAGCTAAAAATATTTAATATGGAAGAGATAGCCGGGAAGTTTTCTAAGCCGTTCCCCCTTTAATTGTCACAGGATAGCAATTTGTAATTTGACTTATCGAAAACTAGCTTTCTTTCGCTTTCGTCAATTGATTTTCTTTCCGATTTTTTCTGTAAAACGCTAAATAAGGCTTGGGCTTAAATGCCATGTTTCCATTTTCGTTCCAATTTTCGTTTGGTATGTTGAAAAGAGCTTATTTTCATCTGTTGATTAGTTTTCCTTTTTACTTCGTAAAAAAAGCGGTCCATTGTGTCTCAAAAAAGTATTTTGAGTGGACTCAACGTTCAGTCGTTACAATTAATGGTGTCAAGAAGCGGGACTTAATGACGTCAATTATAATTAATTACGGTCTGATAGTTGAATGCCCTGCGAAGTTGTTAATAATTTTTTAAAAGGGGAACACATGATATAAAATAAGCTACTAGCTACCTGAGCTACAAGCTATTGATCCTACTTGTTTCGTAAAATTCGATGACGTGTGACGAATTTAGCAAAAAGAGCCAAATTACAAGTTATTTTCGTGCAGCAAAATTAGGGTCGACGAAAACAGGATCAGCCGCTTTGTGGCATGTTTGAAACAGGTTTTATGCGGCCATGCCGCATAGAAACAAAAATGAATTCTTGTCGAAAAGGGGCATGTTTAAGAGCTGACGTCACAAGACTTGTTTTGTTTCTTAAGCTAATACGAAGGTGATGATATGCCGATTCTAAACCAAAAACGACTCTATCGAAATGTGGCATGTATAGGCATCATGTCAAAAAACTGGTTTTTATCGCAAAACTTGAATGTCTCTTGTTTTGGCTTTTGCCAAGGATACACAGACATATCGATCGTATATATGGGTCTGCTAATTACGAGTTATAGAGTTTGTACTTTGAATAGAAGATGGCATATGAGACGCAAATATCTTATTCTCTTAACCCAAAAAATATATCAAACAGTTCGTGGTAACGAACTGTAAGTAAGGAGAAACCCGGCTCAATTATAACCGAAACTCTAAAAAACGGATTTTTGATACCAATAGATACATCAAAAGAATCAAATTTTAATTCTGATTTCAAGTATATAAGTTTCATCAAGTTTAGTTTTACCCATCAAAAGTTAAGCGTCTGAGAAAATTTGGCTGATTTTTGAAAAAAGGGAGAAAGACCCCCTAAAAGCTATAGAAGCTTAATAAAAATCACAATATCATATTCAGCGTATCAGAAACCCTACTGTAGAGGTTTCAAGCACCTATCTACAAAAATGTGGAATTTTGCATTTTTTGCCAGAAGAAAGATCACGG